>JAANYP010004136.1:72246-194746 GCA_020465985.1 Centrapalus pauciflorus
TGTTTATAAATATATAAACACATCATATAAGTGTAAATATTATGAAAACAAGTGATATATATGTGTTTTATAACATTTATACAAGTAGTCTTTGAATAAACAACAAGAATCATAAGTTGTTTCAAGTTTATAAACTGTGGATTTTCGGCAGAAACTTTGTATCGACTTTGAAAAATCATAACTAATTCATAACTTAACGAAATGAGTTGATTATTGTCTCAAAATTTAGACCTATTTCTTAACTATAGATCTGGAAGTTTTCATAATTTATTTTGGAGTTTAAGACCTCCAGAAATTATTTGGGAAACCGAAAGTTTGACAGCTCAAAAATGGCCAACATAGGGTTTTTAACGAGCTTTCTCACCAACCTAAACATCTCGAAAAATGGCCGTTCTTGATTCTAAAAAATCTTTGTATATAGTAGTTTAATGTCCTAGAAAACCAAAGTCTAAAACATTTTGGAGCTTTGTCAAAAACAGCCTAAAAGTAGGCCGAAAAACCTCCGAAAAAGCTGGAAAATTATATATATATATATATATATATATATATATATATATATATATATATATATATATATATATATATATATATATATATATATATATATATATAAACTTGACGTTTTAAGCGGATTTTATATATAAACTTGTAATGTTGGGTGATTTAAGACATAAAAATCTATAAATATATATATCATCATATATTAGAGATATTAAGTCCTTATTATCATTTAGGACTCGATTAAACTCACTCGACGCATCATCCATCCATTTACGCTAAATAGCTTTTTACGCTCGTTTTTGCCATAGCAATCTCGGTGAGTCCTCATAGCCCCTATTTTCACAATGTTATGTTTTGGGGTTGAAATACATGCTTCGTTTTTATATGGACATGAAAACAACTTCATTTCTATTATGTATTACACATGTGGTTCCATCCGCCCTTATATCATGAACCGTTAATTGCATTTATTTGTAAGCGCGAATATATTGTGGATAGATCTATTGGGAGTCATGTCCCCCATTCGGGTTAGTTCGGGTCGGCTAACAGCGAGTGCATATATTCAACACACGGTATTACAGTCGGGGATACTGCACAGGGCAAACTCATTTTAATTAAGCTTCGGTTGCATGATGGTTTATATGTAATACATAACATGGAATTTTTGATTTTTATAAATTCAATCTCTATTATTGTTGTCCATACAAGTCAGATTTACGTGTAAACCTATGAGCTCACCAACAATTTTTGTTGACGTAATTTAGCGTGTATTTTCATGAAATTAAGGCAAGTCCATCTCATCGGTAGTATTTTCAAGCTTCCGCACTTAATGAGTCGCACTCAATTTCAAACCGTCGGATATTTAATTGCATTATTTTGGATAATTTAATTATGTATTTAAATCTCTGTATCTTGCGAACTACGCTTTATCATTTTCGGGTTATGTAAAACATTTCTATCTTTTAAAGTTATATTGATGTATTTTTGAAAACGTCCATATAGTGGTCGTTCATTATGATTATGGTTACGCTTCCGCGACGTCACGCTTCATTGACAACCGGGGTAACGGGGTGTGACATGGACTTTTGACTCGCGAAGCTCATAGTGGAGGCTTAATGGTCCACTTTGGCATTTTGAAAACCTTGGATGTTTTGAAAGAACGTTTTTATTGGGCTTAAATGAAAAGGGATGTAGAACGTATTTGTGGTCATTGTCTTGATTGTAAAAAGGCCAAGTCAAAGTCACTTCCTCACGGATTGTACACTCCACTTCCCATTCCTCATTCTCCTTGGACCGATATTTCCATGGATTTCATACTTGGTTTGCCAAGGTGTCAAAAGGGAATGGACTCAATTTTTGTTGTCGTTGATAGATTTTAAAAAATGGCACATTTCATTGCTTGTAGAAAGACGGATGATGCAAAGCATGTGGCCGATTTGTTTTTCAAGGAAATAGTTCGTTTGCATGGTATTCCAAAAACCATTGTGTCTGATAGGGATGTAAAGTTTTTGAGTTACTTTTGGAAAACTCTTTGGGGAAAACTAGGCACAAAGTTACTATTCTCAACTTCAAGTCACCCACAAACTGATGGGCAAACCGAAGTGACGAATAGGACATTAGGGGTTTTGTTAAGGGCTGTCATTCAAAAGAATTTGAAAAGTTGGGAGGAGTGTTTTCCTATTTCTGAATTTGCTTATGGCTTTCATCCTTCAACACCTTTAGATTTATCTCCTTTGCCTGTCAAAGAACAGTTAAATATGGATGGTGTAAAAAAGGCTGAACTTGTGAAAAAGTTGCATGAGCAAGTTCGTTGCAACATTGGAAAGAGAACCGAACAATATGCCAAACATGCTAACAAGGGGCGTAAGCAGGTTATGTTCGAACCAGGTGATTGGGTTTGGATACACATGAGGAAAGAAAGATTTCCATCTTCAAGACGTCCAAAGTTGCATCCCCGTGGTGATGGACCCTTCCAAGTGATAGCTCGTGTTGATGATAATGCCTACAAAATTGATTTACCGGGAGAGTATGGCGTGAGTGCGACTTTTAATGTTTCTTACTTATCTCCTTTTGATGTAGGCACAGATTCGAGGGCGAATCCTTCCAAAGCGGGAGGGAATGATGGAACTCCAATAATCACAAAATAAAGATAAGCGGAGAAGAATTAAAGATTGACGATGGAGTTTAACAAAGGAGCCACTTGAAGAAATGCATGGACCAATGACACGTTTGAGAAAAAAGAAGATGGAAGAATGTCTCAATCAAATAATTGTCTCGGCCCATGCCAAAGAATTATTGAAGACCCAAGGCTACAAGCCCAAGTTAATAAACCATCTTAGTGGTTGTTGGGCTTGCTTTATAAAGTGTGGATATTGTGTCTTCATGGCCCACTTTGATAAATTGTCTAGCTTTTTACGGAATCTTCTAGATTAAGCAAGTAAAAAGACTAATGGTTTTTTTTAATTAATTTAGGATGAATGATCACATTTCAAATCAAATCATATTGTGAGGTTTTTCCTTTCACTTGTAGTTCTCGTGATTGAACTCATTAGGGTCTTGCAAGACTAATTGTGCTTGCAATTCTCACTTCGCTACAACTAAGTATTCTTCCGCTTAGTTGTTGTGTTTCGTATAACTTCGATTACTTGCTCTCGTTGTAATTCAAAGGTGTTGGATTCATATATCCAATATTGTTGAGTTCATACTAGTAAGGGGTTGGGTTCTTTGAACAAAATAACGGTAAAGTGTCGCTACCCTATTCCAAGGTTAGATGATATGTTGGATGAGTTGCATGGTGCTAAGATCTTCTCAAAAATTGATTTGAAAAGTAGCTATCATCAAATTCGAATTAATGAAGGTGATGAATGGAAAACAACTTTTAAAACAAAGTTTGGTTTGTACGAGTCGTAAGTTATGCCCTTTGGACTAACTAATGCTCCGAGTACATTCATGAGGTTAATGAATCATGTTTTACGAGAGTACATTGGTAAGTTTGTTGTGGTCTATTTTGATGATATCCTGATTTATAGCATTAATGTTGAAGTTCACTTGGAACATTTGCGTCTTGTTTTGGAAACTTTAAGAAAAGAGTCATTTTTTGCTAACTTAAAGAAGTGCACATTTTGCATGGATAAGGTTTTTTTTCTTGGTTTTGTTGTAAGTGGCCAGGGAATTGAGGTGGATGACGAGAAGGTCAAAGAAATCAAAGAATGGCCAACTCCAACAACAATGTCCCAGGTTAGAAGCTTCCATGGGCTTGCAAGTTTCTATCGAAGGTTTGTTCGTGACTTCAGTACCATAGCTGCCCCCCTTAATGAACTTGTGAAGAAGGATGTTAGCTTTCATTGGGGAGAAAGGCAAGAAGCTTCATTCAATTTGCTGAAAGAAAGGTTGACATCTACTCCTATTCTTGCATTGCCTAATTTCAATATAATGTCTGAACTTGAGAATGATGCATCCGGGGTGGGTATTGGGGCTGTTTTGATTCAAGAAGGTAGACCAATTGCATATTTTAGTGAAAAATTAAAGGGGGCTCACTTGAATTATTCCATTTATGTAAAAGAGCTTTATGCATTGGTTAGATCTTTGCAAACATAGCAGCATTACTTAAGGCCTAAGGAATTTGTGGTTCATACAGATCATGAGTCTCTTAAGTACCTTAAGGGGCAAGCTAATTTGAGTAGGAGACATATCAAATGGGTTGAATTCACTTGAGAAATATATATCTTTCTTTAGAGTTTTACTCATCTTTGTGAGCTTTGTTCTTTGTTGGAGAGTTCATAGTTCAAGAACTTATCAAGATTGTGAGCACATTCTTGTGGCGTTCTCGTATTCCTTTGGTTCTTAGTTCTTATAACTTACGGGTCAAGGACTTGCTCTAAGCATGTTGGAGTCCCAATTATCGGGTACTTTGACGCCTATTGTATCCTTAAGTTTTTTGCATTTTGTTCTTATCATTGTGTTTGTCTATCTTTCTCATCATCTTATCTTTTACATTTTTCTAGTTTTGTCATATTAAAAAAAGGTCAGGTTGTTCAAAAAAAAAAAAGAGCAAAAAAAAAAAGAAGAGCAAAAAAAAGCATAAAAAAGTGCAGCAAAAAAAAACATAAAAAAATGCAGCAAAAAAAAATTAAAAAAAAGGTGCAAAAACATAAGAAATAAATGAAAAGAAGTTTATATGAACACGTGAGCTTGAAAATCAATAATTTATCTTCTATATCATTTTTTTGTTGCAACTTCTTCTCGTTGGTTAATACTTTGTTTTTCCTCACCTTACTACTTTTTTTTTTATTGTTCATCCCATCTTTTTTAAAAGTTCTGAAGTCGTTGGTATCCAATTAAGTTCTAATGGATTTTCTTGAACACTTTCAGTTTGTGCTCTAATTTGAGTTTTTCTTTTAACAATTGAGCTCCACAAGGAATAGAGAGGTAAAAGGCATTGACTTGTGAGAACACTTGAGGGTAAAGGCCGATTATTTTTTTTTTGTGTGATACACGAGCGTTGAGTAATATCTCTTGAGTGAAACACGTAAGGGAGTGAGGAGAGGAAATATTTTTTTTTCAATTACTCTTGTTTTTACAGATTAAAAGATGGAAGATAATCAACCCCTCCCTAACCTTCAAGTCCAAGCTCTCATGGCTGAAATGCGACGTTTAATGACGGACGGGTTCAATCAAATCCATGAAAGAATGGTTAGATTGGAGGCACGTGGACCTCATGCTCCACCACCATCTTAAGTTTCTGATGAAAATCATGAAGATGACGCTCGAAGTGATGAATGGGATAGAGGATCTTAAAGAAAGAGGCATAGAAGAAACCATAGTGCTAATAGAGGACTCAACAACATTAAGATGAGACTTCCACAATTTCAAGGAAAGAGTATACAGAAGCGTATATGGACTGGGAAAAATTATTGAACTGATTTTTTCATGTAATAATTATCGCGAGGATCAAAGGTGAAACTAGCAGCAATCTAATTCACAGATTACGCTATAGTATGGTGGGATCAATTAGTCACCAACCGAAGAAGAAATGGAGAAAAACCTATTTCTAGATGGGTTGAAATGAAGGCTGTTATGCGTAATAGGTTTGTTCCCTCTCACTATTTTCGAGACTCGTATCGCAAATTACAATCTTTGAATCAGGGAGCAAAGTCTGTGGAGGATTATTACAAATAGATGGAGATTGTCATGATTAGAGCAAATATTAAAGAAGATAGGGAAGCAACAATGACAAGATTCTTGAGTGGCTTGAATCAAGATATTTCTAATGTCGTGGACTTGCAAAATTGTCTAGACCTAGAAGAGATGGTTCATACGACCATGAAAGTTGAAAGACAATTGAGGAAAGGAAATAGTTTTTCTAAGGGAAGTACGTCCAACTCTCAATATTCTCATAGGCCAAAAGGGGTGACATCTAAAGGTACCTTTTCTGCACCTTTAAAGAACCAAGATGATGCCACACAATGTCGGGAAATGGGCAAAGGCAAAGGTATCGTTTCTACCACTACACGAACTCGGGAAATTAAATGTTTTCGTTGTCTATGTGTGGGGTACATTGCTTCACAATGCCCAAACAAAAAAGTTATGATTCTTCATGACAGTGGTGACATAGAGTCTGAAAATGAAAAGGAGAATGTTTTGGATGATGAAGAGGACTTGGAGCAAACCGAGGTAGAAAGCGGAGAGCTCTTGGTGGTCAAGAAAGTTTTAAACATACAAGCCAAGGTGGAAGACACACAACAACGAGAAAATATCTTCCATACGCGATGTTTGGTGCAAGGTAAAGTATGTAGCCTCATTATTGATGGTGGGAGTTGTACCAATGTTATGAGTAATGAGGTAATTAAGAAGTTGAATTTGCGCACGTTGAAGCATCCACACCCATATAAGGTTTCAATGGTTGAAAGAATGTGGCAAAGTGAAGGTGACTAAACAGGCCTTGATCACATTTTCCATCAGTAAGTACAAAGACGAAGTGATGTGTGACGTGGTTCCAATGCAAGTAAGTCATATACTTCTTGGTAGACCTTGGCAATTTGATAGGAAAGTTATCTATAATGGCTTTCTTAATCAATATATGCTTAAAGATCATGAAAAGAAAGTACTTTTTGTCTCGCTAACCCCACAATAAGTGCAGGAGGACCAAATTAAAATGATCACATCAAGGCGAGCTTGGGAGGACGAGAGGAAAAATAATGAGTGCAAAGAGAAAAAAATGAGCGGTAAAAATAAAGCAAAGAGTGTTGAGGGCGAGAAAAGTGAGACAAATGATGATGAAAAAAGAGAATGTGTCAAGAAGAATTTCTTTGCAAAAACGAGTGAAGTTAAGAGAGTGATTGACGAAAAAAAGAGAGTGACAGTGTGGTATTCAAGGAAGCTTGTACATATGCTGAAAAACTAACCAACAATCCGCCACGTTTTGTTGTGAATATTTTACAGAAATACGAAGATGTCTTCCCAAAGGAAGAACCAAGTGGTTTACCACCTTTTACAGGGATCGAGCATCGCATTGATTTCATTCCAGGGGCTGCTCTACCAAACCGTCCAGCCTATAGAGCTAATCCCGAAGAGACACGAGAAATCCAAAGACAAGTTGAGGATTTTCTTTCAAGACGAAGAATTCGAGAATCCATGAGTCCATGGGCTATATCGGTCATCGTGGTAGCCAAGAAGTCAGGTGAATGGAGAATGTGTATGGACTGTAGAGCCATCAACAAAATAACGGTTAAGTATCGCTACCCTATTCCAAGGTTAGATGATATGTTGGATGAGTTATATGGTGCTAAGGTCTTCTCAAAAATTGATTTGAAAAGTGGCTATCATCAAATTCGAATTAATGAAGGTGATGAATGGAAAACGGCTTTTAAAACTAAGTTTGGTTTGTACGAGTCGTAAGTTATGCCCTTTGGACTAACTAATGCTCCGAGTCCATTCATGAGGTTAATGAATCATGTTTTACGAGAGTACATTGGTAAGTTTGTCGTGGTCTATTTTGATGATATCCTGATTTATAGCATTAATGTTGAAGTTCACTTGGAACATTTGCGTCTTGTTTTGGAAACTGTAAGAAAAGAGTCATTATTTGCTAACTTAAAGAAGTGCACATTTTTGCATGGATAAGGTTGTTTTTCTTGGTTTTGTTGTAAGTGGCCAGAGAATTGAGGTGGATGAGGAGAAGGTCAAAGCAATAAAAGAATGACCAACTCCAGCCACAGTATCCCAGGTTAGAAGCTTCCATGGGCTTGCAAGTTTCTATCGAAGGTTTGTTCGTGACTTCAGTACCATAGCTGCCCCCCTTAATGAACTTGTGAAAGAGGAGGTTAGCTTTCATTGGGGAGAAAGGCAAGAAGGTGCATTCAATTTGTTGAAAGAAAGGTTGACATCTACTCCTATTCTTGCATTGCCTAATTTCTATAAAATGTTTAAACTTGAGTGTGATGCATCCGGGGTGGGTATTGGGGCCGTTTTGTTTCAAGAAGGTAGACCAATTGCATATTTTAGTGAAAAATTAAAGGGGGCTCACTTGAATTATTCCACTTATTAAAAAGAGCTTTATGCATTGGTTAGATCTTTACAAACATGGCAGCATTACTTAAGGCCTAAGGAATTTGTGTTTCATACAGATCATGAAACTCTTAAGTACCTTAAGGGGCAAGCTAATTTTAGTAGGATACATATCAAATGGGTTGAATTCATTGAGTCATTTCCTTATGTGATCAAATACAAAAATGGGAAAGAAAACATTGTGTCTGATGCATTGTCTAAACGTCATACTCTTATCACCACATTGAGTTCTAAGCTTCTTGGGTTTGGATCACTTAAAGAAATGTACAAAGATTATTCTGATTTTTCTTCCTTATACGCTGCTTGTGAACATGCTTCATTTGATAAGTTTTATAGGCATGATGGTTATTTGTTTAAAAAAAACAAGTTATGCATTCCAAAGTGTTCAATACGGGAGCTATTTGTACGTGAGGCTCATGGTGGAGGGTTGATGGGCCATTTTGGTGTCAAAAAGACACCGGATATTTTGAAGGAACATTTATATTGGCCTAAGATGAGAGAAGATGTTATGAAGATCTGTGAAAGATGTGTGCCATGTAAACAGATCAAATCAAAATCCAAGCCTCATGGGTTCTATATGCCACTACCAATTCCTCGGCAACCATGGGTTGACATCTCCATGGACTTTGTGATCGGGTTGCCCAGAACAAAGAATGGTCATGATTGTGTGTTTGTGATGGTTGATCGATTCTCTAAGATGGCACTCTTCATTGCCTATAAGAAGACTGATGATGCTTCACATGTTGCAGACTCGTTTTTTAAAGAGATTGTTCGTTTGCATGGTGTGCCGCGAACCATAGTTAGTGATAGGGATGTCATGTTTCTGAGTCAATTCTGGCGTGTTCTTTGGAGTAAGTTGGGTACCAAACTTTTGTTTTCTACCACAAGTCACCCCCAAACCGATGGGCAAACAGAAGCGGTTTATCGAACCTTATCCCAATTACTTCGAGTGATTATTCCGAAGAACTTGAGAACTTGGGAGAATTGTTTGCCTTTTTCAGAGTTTGCTTACAACAACATTGTTCATTCTGCCACTAACTTTTCTCCTTTTGAAGTTGTTTACAGATTCAATCCATTGAGTCCTCTTGACCTTGTTCCTCTTCCAATCGATGAACGATCCAGCATAGATGGAAAGCGGATGGCAGAATTCGTGAAGCAATTACACGAAAAGGTAAGACTCAATATTGAGAAAAGGACAGATCAATACACAAAGCAAGCAAACAAAGGCAGGAAAAAAGATAGTGTTTGAAGCTGGAGATTGGGTATGGCTGCACTTGAGAAAAGATAGATTTCCTACTAAGCGAAGATCCAAGTTGCAACCTAGAGGAGATGGACCAATTCAAGTGCTCGAAAGGATCAACGACAATGCTTACAAGCTAGATCTTCCAGGTGAGTATCAAGTTAGTTCAACATTCAATGTTTCTGACTTGTCTTCTTTTGATGTAGGTGATGATTCGTGGACGACTCCTTTTCAAGTGTTAGAGAATGATGGAGGATCATCAAACCATTTCAAAGACGTCATGGAAATACGTGAAGGTTCGATGAAACATGTTACTAGACTTGAAGCATTGGATCCTATTATGAAAGCATAAAAGCCCAACAGTTGCATTTTCTTGAGTCTTTGAAATACAATGGGCTAGTACTAAGCCCAAGTGGTAGAATGGATGTATTTTGAAGTCCATCAGAAGTTTATTTGAGTCCAATAAAGGCCTAGAAATGCCAAATTCGTTTGTTTAGTTTAAAAGTTCTAGAATTATCTACCAAGTGATGACAAAATGTCTAGATTCATGGATTAAAGTCCCTTCTTTAATCCATTGAATTTAATTAGTGTCTTTCGAGTTGGTTTTTGAAGCCTATAAATAGATGGCTTCCTATGTACTTTCAAGTCAATTCACTTGAGAAATATATATCTTTATTTTGAGTTTTACTCGTCTTTGTGAGCTTTGTTCTTTGTTGGAGAGTTCATAGTTCAAGAACTTATCAAGATTGTGAGCACATTCTTGTGGCGTTCTCGTATTCCTTTGGTTCTTAGTTCTTATAACTAACGTGTTGGGAAATATTCTAAGTATGTCAAGCTGTTAGTTAAATTTCTCAGGCTGTTAGTAGATTTTCTGTGTAAGTACAAAGTTCAAGCTGTTAGTTGAAGAAGTTCGAGCTGCTAGTTCAAAAGTTCAAGCTGCCAGTGTTAAAGCTCAAGCTGCTCAACAGCTCAATAAACTGAAAGTGCTGATATTCAGGAAAAGATATATTTTGAAGATTCAAGCATATCTACTATCAGAGAAATCAGAGTTTTTCAAGGAAACAAATCAGAAAGCAGTATTTATACATAGAATAGGTTTTTCTATTGTAAGTCTGCACGTACAAGTTTATTCAATTGTAATTGTCTTTCTGATTAAGTTTTCATAAGCCTCTAAGATTGTAAAACCCTAAGAACAGTTTGTGTTCTTCGTCTAATCAAACAGATTAGAGGTGATTGTAATCATTTAGTTTGGTAATACAAATGATATTTGATTATTGATTGTGTTTATGTGTTTATTTGTTTTGAAAGCTTTTAATTTCTTAAAACAGTTAAGTGTTATTCCGCAAACTTCTTAATTGGACTTTGATTTAATACAATGTTATTGGTTTATACTCTGATTAATTCAATCCAGTTAATCTTAGGTAGTGATTTTGATCTTGACAAGTGGTATCAGAGCCACAGGTTTTTCTTTGTTTTCAAAGTCGGAAGCTTTCTTTTAAAAAAAATTTTAATTTTCCAGCAATGGAATTTGATAATAGCAGTAGTGGATCTGGGCAAGGACTCAAAGTGCCAATGCTCTATATGAGATATGTATATTGTGGGGTTTATGGTGAGAGCATGATGAATGTGGGAACTTCGAAGGAAGTCCATCATGTCGTGGAACGGTTGAAGGTCAGTGTGTTTGAGAGAATAGAGGAGACAATTATGTTCTTTGACAAACTCCATTGACGATCAATCGGTGATTTTAGGGTTTCAGAGAAGTGTGTGTGAATCGCTCAGAGAGAAAAGAAAGGTCGTGGAAGATATTTTGCAACTGGTAGTTACAATTTAACGAAACTGGGACCTTTAAAGGTTTCGAAAATATCTAATCCCCCGCACACACTTATGGAAGTTACCAAATTACCCTGCACACTTTGACAGATCAAGTGAAACAACTAGCAGTTCGAGAAAATGAACTAGCAGCTTCAGAAAAGACTCAAGCTGTTAGTTGAAAAGTAAGCATATTCGAATGAAACAGTGTCTTCCCCTTAAACAAGCATATGAAATAGATATATTTTTCATAAAATAAGAAAGAATGATGAAAAACAAATTAATCCATATTAACCATGCCAATATTTGATACTAGGAAGGTGAATCTTCCTACATCGAATGGTTTTGTAAATAGATCAGCTAACTGATCATCAATATGAATTTTGGTAACTTGGATTAATTTCTTCTCATTACAGTCCCTTATTAAAATGAAATCTGATGTCTATATGCTTGGTTTTGGGAAATTTCACTGGATTTTGTACAATGCTTGTTGCACTAGAATTGTCAATGTAAATAGGAGTGGATAGGAAATTCATACCATAGTCTCTCAGTTGATTTTGAATCCACATCACTTGGGAACAGCAGCTTGCAGCTGCTACATATTCTGCTTCAGTAGATGAGGTGGAGACAGTTGTTTGCTTTTTACACTGCCAAGAGACCAATCTTTCTCCTAGATATTGACATCCACCAGTTGTGGACTTTCTGTTAATGTTGCATTGTCCCTAATCACTATCAGAATAGGCTGTTAGTTCAAGAGGAGAGTCTTTAGGATACTAGAGGCCCAAATGTGGTTGGCCTTTGATATATCTAAAGATTCTCTTAACAGCAAATAGGTGTGAGTCCTTTGGAGCACATTGAAACCTGGCAAAAACACAAACATCAAACATTATATCAGGTCTAGAAGATGTTAGATACATAAGTTAACCTATCAAGGATCTGTATAGGTGAATGTCCACATCTACGCCATCCTTGTCTGCATCAAGCTGCTTGTGAGTGTCCATTGGAGTACTAGCAACTTTGGTATCTTTGTAACCAAACTTTTCCAGTATGTCTTTAACATACTTTGATTGACTTATAAAAAGCCTTGTAGGCTTCTGCTTGACGTGCAATCCTAGAAAGAAGGTGAGTTCCCCCATTGAACTCATTTGAAACTTTTTGTGCATCAATGCCTCAAACTCTTTGCATAGACTGTCATTGGTTGACCCAAAGATAATATCATCAACATTGATTTGAACAAGCAGAATCTCAGATTTGATGGACTTTCTGAACAATGTTTTGTCCAGAGTACCTCTTTTGAATCCATTCTATAGAAGGTATGATGACAGAGTGTCATACCATGCTCTAGGGGCTTGATGGAGTCCATAGAGGGCTTTGTCTAATTTGTAGACTCTGTCTAGATAGTTGTAGTCCTCAAATATAGGAGGTTGACACACATAGACCTCTTCTTCAATTTTGCCATACAGGAAAGCAAACTTCACATCCATTTGATACACTTTAAACACTTTGAAGCTTGCATAGGCTAGGAACAGTCTGATGGCTTCAATTCTTGCCACTGGAGCAAAGACATCATCATAATCTATTCCTTCTTCTTGAGTGTATCCCTGTGCTACCAATTGCTCTCTTTCCTTTAGGAAGATCAACTAGAGTCCATACATTCTGAATCTTGATTTGCAGAAGTTGTTCCTCCATTGCTTCAATCCAAGATGGATCTTTCAAAGCCTCTGATGCATTTTTAGGTTCTAACTGTGACATGAAACAGGCATGTTCAAAGGCAGCTAGACTGAATTCTGGCACTGCTGATTCAGCATCAGTAGACTCTTTGTGAACCATTGTCCTTGTCTGCACAGGAGTGCATGGATCACCAATTATCTGACTGAGAGGATGATACTTGTGAACTCTGAGTGTTAGCTCTCTGTCTATCTGAAAAGAAGTTCTTAGATTTGTATCATCTCCATTAGGACCACTTGATAGTTCAGCTTTAGGAACAACTTGACTAGAATCTGGGTCTGTTTCCCTTTGTGATGGAGCTGTTCCCTCAGAACTTGGGATTTGCACTTCACAGTTTGGATTTGAATCATGTTGAGCATCCAGTACCCCTGGTGGGTCACAAGATAGGAGTGGTATAACCGTATACTCATCCCATTGACCAGAATCTTCAACAGTCTGAAACTTTGTGCCAACAGCTTGAACATTTGTGCTACCAGCATGAGAATTTGTGTTGGCAGCTTCAACCCTGTTTTCATCAGTTTCTGCAGTATACTTAACAAAGCAGAGAGAATTAGTTAGTGAATCTAAATCAAACAACCAATCAGGACCAGTGCCTTTGACATTTGCAGTATTTTCATTAAATTCAACATTGGCACTCTCTTCAAACGTTTTAGACACACTGTTATATACTCTATAGGCTTTGCTTTGTGTGGAGTATCCTACAAAGAAACCTTCTTCAGCCTTACTTTCAAACTTTCCTAAGTGAGTCTTATTGTGCAGAATGGTGCATGAACAGCCAAAAGACTTTAGAAAGGCTATTAAGGGGACTCTATGATGGAAAAACTCATATGGAGTTTTCCCTTGTGATTGAACAACCTGTACCCTATTTAGAACATAACAAGCTGTATTGATTGCTTCTGCCCAAAGGGTCATTGGTACTTTGGAACCAGCTAGCATGGTTCTAGCAGCCTCAATTAAAGTTCTGTTCTTTCTTTCAGCTACACCATTTTGATGTGGTGTTCTTGGTGCACTATATTGCCTAGCAATACCTTTAGACTCACAGAAACTGTTTAGGATATGGTTTTTAAACTCAGTTCCATTGTCTGACCTGATCACCTTAACTTTTAAGTTGGATTGGTTTTCTATCTTAAGAATAAATGATTTAACTAGCTCAGCAGTTTCATCTTTAGACCTAAGAAAGTATACCCAAGTGAATCTGGTGAAAATATCAACAATGACTAAACAGTAATCCCTTTTATTCAAACTCAAAACTGATGTTGGACCAAAGAGATCCATATGAATAAGATGAAGAGCAGATGAGATCGAATTTACTTCTTTGGCCTTATGAGAAAATTTGTGTTGCTTGCCTTTAAGACATGCTACACAATGATCATCACAAATGAACTCCTTTTGTGGTAAACCTCTTACCAATCTCTTTTTGACCAGCACATTCATAGATTTGAAGTTCATGTGACACATCCTTATGTGCCAAAGAGCAGACTCATTTGATGATGCTTTAGATATCAAACAACTTAAAGTACTTGATTTGGATAAAAGATCCGTGTCCAAACAGTAGACATTGTCCTTTCTTGGTGTTCTAAGTAAAACAAGATTTTCAGGTATTTTAAAATCTTTTGAAAGAACAATGCACTCAGAATCTGTGAAGACAACAATATTTTATTTATCACAGATTTGAGACACACTCAATAAATTGTACTTCAGCTGTTCAACATATAAAACATCATTGACAAGCATATTGCCTGCTTTGACAGTACCTTTTCCTGTTACCTTACCTCCCTTGGAATTTCCTCCAAATGCAACAAACTCACCTTCAAAGCCTTTGAAGTTTGACAAGCAATCAGAGTTGCCTGTCATGTGCCTAGAGCATCCACTGTCCAAATGTCATCTTCTTTTGTGTTGTGACCTGTGGGCACCCTGCACAAATAAAAGCTTAGTTAGTAGTGGAGTAAACCTAAACCAAGTTGGTTTTGGGTTGTCCTTGTGCATTGACATAACTAAACACTGTCTTTGACTTCTTATACTTAGTGAGATCCACTGATGGATTTTGTGGAGTGTATTTAGTTATGACATGAAGTATCCAGGTGTTTTGTCCAACCTTTGCAGTAATAGTCTCAGATGATCCATTACCAGTCCCAGTTTTAAGCCTAGCAGTCTGAACTGAGTGTTTAGTGCTAACAGTTTCAGAATTTGTACTAACAGTTTCAACTTTAGGCCTGGCAGTTTCAACTTTGTATCAACAGTTTCATCTCAGTTTTTGCCTTTAACACACCATATTTGTTTAAAATTTGATTTGGGTTTTGCCAAAACTTGTTTTTGGTGTGTGGACTGTTTTTTATTGACTTTTGAGAACCTGTGATCAACTGTTTTCTTTGGAACTGGTGCAACTGGTGGTTTGACCTTAAGATTTTTTGTGTTTTTAACAAATGTCTATTTCTGAACCACAGTCTGTTTTGCAACAGATGGTTTGTACAAGCAATGTCTGGCCAAATGGTTTTTCTTGCCACAATGGAAACATCTTTTGACTGTTTTGATTTGAGAACCTGTCAGGATCTGAACTTAACTACCTAAGATTAACTGATTTGATTTGATCAGAGTGTAAACCAATAATCATGTATTAAATCAAAGTCTAATTAAGAAGTTGGCGGAATAACACTTAATTATTTTAATAAAAGCTTTCAGAATCCATAACAGATAAACATAAATGAATAAACAGAAACTGCTTGTATTGCTGAACTGAATGATTACAATCACCTCTAATCTGTTTGATTAGACGAAGAACACAAATTGTTCTTAGGGTTTTACAACCTTAGAGGCTTATGAAAACTTAAACAAAAAGCCATTACAAACTTAAATGTGCAGAAACTTGATTACAATAGAAAAACCTATTCTATGTATTTATAATGCTTTCTGATTTGTTTCCTTGAAGGACTCTGACTTCTCTGATAGTAGATATGCTGGAATCTTTGTGTAAATATCTTTTCCTGAATATCAGCACTTTCTGTTTATGAAACTGTTGAGCAGCTTGAATCTCTTAGCAGCTTGAGCAGAGCAGCTTGAGTGAACTTACTCTGGCAGCATGAACTTTTAAACTAGAAGCTCGAACTTCTTCAACTAACAGCATAAACTTTGTACTTACATAGAAATTCTACTAACAGTCTGAGAAGTCTAACTAACAGTTTGAACCACTTAGAATATTTCCTAACAATCTCCCCTAACTTAAATTCTTTACAAAAGACTTAAAGTTCTATACAAATAAGAAAATAAAACAAGTAAACTGTTATTCACAAACCAAGGCTTTCAAAAACTTACAACTGTGCAAGTTTCTGATTAACTACCTTCAAAAATTCTTTCTTCAGATCTTCTTTATCACAATATATTCTCACTGATCTCATCTGAAGTAGCATAGCCTTTGGAAGATAATAAAATTCAAAATTGAAGAACATACAGGATCCATTTGCAAACCTGATTCTGTAAGTCTTTGATTTGACAAACAGATCAACTTGTACAATTTTCATCTCCTTGGCATCTTCTATATCCTTCCTTATTGACTCAGGATAAAAAATGCTCTGCAGATCTTTAATGGCTTGCTTTACTTGTGAGGGGAAGATCTAACTTGAGTTGCAGTCCCAATACATTCTGGTGAGCTCATCTATGATCATTCCTTGGACCATATGCATCATACTTTTATATTCTTCCTCAGGACCAGTTTCTCTTCTTACTACAAAATGATATCTTATGTCAATGTTATCCATTGGCTTAGCATACCAGTAAGTAATAAGAGGTTTTGAGAAATTATGTTGGTCGAGGGACTTTTCAATCTCCATCACTTTTTGCAGCTGATGCTCAAACAGCACCCTTTTAACCTGATCAAGCTTGGCTTGTGAAATTGTATCTAATTGAGGAATAGGAGCAGCATCTTGAACAGAAGGAGCAGGATCACTGACAGCAGCTTGAACATTACTTATACCAGCTAGAGCTGGATCTTGTGATCTTTGGACTTCTTGGGAGACTTTGGCTACCTTACGTTTTTCCATTTCTTTGTCACGGATGTCTTGCAGCCTTTCTGTGCCCATGGACTGAGACATCTTCTTTGGGATGCCAGCTGAAAAGGCAAAATTAATCAAATATCTTCTATGCTAAGCCTTTGAATGCCCTGTTGGCATTTTCCTCTTTCTTTCACTTTGCTTGACCACAAACCCTCTTAGGTAATTACCTAAGGTTTCATCATCTTGCATTGGAGCATGGGTTTGCTGGTCTAAAGCATTATCTTGTTCTTCTGCTATCTTTCTGGCAATTTCAGCATCAAAGGCAATCTGGGCTTCTCTAGTAGAAAATTTGTGCTTTGGAGACTCAATGAGAATACCGTTGCCCTTATCTTTGGTAGCAGAAGATGTAGCTTAGACTGAACTGATGGGAGCCTGAATTCCTTCTCTTATAACAACCCTAGTTGCTTTTGTAGAAGCAGCTTGAGTTTCTAGGCTAACAGCTTGAGAAGCTGTTGGGTCTGCTAGCCTAGAATCTTGGACTGTTGGAGCTGCTTGGACTGTTGGACCTACTTGGACTTATTGAGGGATCTCCTGATTCTCCCCCTTTTTGGAAGCATTGGTTTGGTCTAAAGAACCTACAGCCTTTGCCAATTGGGTTCGAAACATTGGCTCTAATCTAATGATCTTATTTCCACAGAGGGTGAACCCTTTGTGGAGATAATCCATTCTTTGGTTTTGAGCCACTTCTGCCTGTCTGAGTGCAATAATTTATGCCCCCTGTGCAGCAATGATGGACTGATGATATTCCAACATTGCTACAACAGGTTGCAGCTTAGGATCTTTCAATAACATGAGTTGCAGACTAGCCTCAAGATCAACAAACGAATGTGGTGCTTGTGATCTATCACTGGCATGAATACCAGAAGTAGAAACCTCTGGGCCCCTCTGTTCTTGGTACTGGGGTAATCCAGATGGTGCTTGCACACCTTCTGTTGCCATGGGTGTGGTCTTATTGATGTTGGCACTGTCCTGTGCCTCTTGTGCAGAAGCAGCAGTAGTGTCAGCCACAGAACCCATATGGACAATCTCTGTTGAGATGTCCACCTCTGATTGAGGTTGGGAGTGTCCTCAATGGGTGCCCTTTGTATATTCTGTGCAGAAGTGTCCTCCTGCACAGGGTTATTTGGCTCTTGTATGAGGGCTGAGGAGGAAGGAGCTCCTGGAACTCTTTTCCTCTTGTATAGTATGATTGGGGATGTGGGATTAACAATAGGAACAGAAAGGCATTTGAGTATCATGAGGAGTGGGTTGGGGTCCTGGGGGTGAAGCAGTAATGTTTGGCAGAGCCTGCTCAGGACCCTCTCCTCTGTTTCTTGGAATGATGCCCAACATTGCAGAAGGCAATGGGACATCAACAGTCAAAACATTGGCACTTTGTTTTAGAAGACGTTTTATAGAAGGTAAAGAGTGCCTATGGGAAACATGAATCCTTTTATTTACATTGATATTACAGCAAGTTCTTGCAATAATTTCAGCCAAAAATCGAGGATACATCAAAAATTTCCCATGTTTTAGGGCATGATGCCTTAGCATACCCTGAAAAATCATATTTGAAAAATTGAACTGTTGGCTGGTTGATAAGCACACTATGGCAGTGGCTATGTTTGAGGAAAATTCCGACCATCCAGTTCTTTTTGGACTTATACATTGCTGAATGATATGTACAAGATATTTCCACTTAGGGGCAAAATTTGTTTTAAAGAATGTAAAAGATTCAGCAGGGCCCCTATATCCAATGGCATGAAGACCATTATGTAAAGCAGTAAGAGATAGGTCTGATATACCTGAGGCATCTTGAAGATGCAAGTGTTGGCGAATGGTCACCTCAGTGATAGAGACAGTGTGGCCGTCAATTTTGGATGTTAAAGTTGTGACTCCATAAATGGTTTTGAGGGAGGCATGGTTCCAGAACTGTTCTATATGGGAGATGTAGATAGTGGGATTGATGGTAAGAGTATGATGGATATGGGAACTTCGAAGGAAGTCCATCAAGTCATGGAATCGGGCAAGATCAGCGTGTTTGAGGGAGTAGGGTAAACAGTTGTGTTCTTTGACGAACTCCATTGATGAACGAAGAATTTAGGGTTTCAGTGATGTGCGTGGGAATTGTTCAGAGAATCGAAGAAGGGTTGTGGAAGATATTTTGCAACTGGTAGTTACAATTGAACGAAACTGGAACCTTTAAAGGTTTTGAAAAATATCTAAACCTGCGCACACACTTATGGAAATGACCATATTACCCTTGCACACTTTGACAGATCAAGTGAAACAACTAACAGTCCGAGAAAATGAACTAGCAGCTTGAGAAAATACTCAGGCTGTTAGATGAAAATTTTGCGACTGCTAATGAAACAGTGACTCCCCCTTAATCAAGCATATGTATAAAGAACAACAAATTAATCTATATTAACCATACCAATATTTGATACTAGGAAGGTGAATCGTCCTACATCAAATGGTTTTGTAAATAGATCAGCTAACTGATCATCAGTATGAATTTTGGTAACTTGGATTAATTTCTTCTCATTGTAGTCCCTTATAAAATGATTTCTAATTTCTATATGCTTGGTTTTGGGAAATTTCACTGGATTTTGTACAATGCTAATTGCACTTGAATTGTCAATATAAATGGGAGTGGATAGGAAATTCATACCATAGTCTCTAAGTTGATTTTGAATCCACATCACTTGGGAGCAGCAACTTGCAGCTGCTACATATTCTGCTTCAGTAGATGAAGTGGAGACAGTCGTTTGCTTTTTGCACTGCCAAGAGACCAATCTTGTTCCCAAGTATTGACATCCACCAGTTGTGGATTTTCTGTCAATGTTGCATCCTCCATAATCACTGTCCGAATAGGCTGTTAATTCAAAAGTAGAGTCTTTAGGATACCAGAGGCCTAAATGTGGTTGGCCTTTGAGATATCTACAGATTCTCTAAACAGCAACCAAATGGGAGTCCTTTGGAGAACATTGAAACCTAGCACACACACAAACAGCAAACAGAATATCAGGTCTAGAAGATGTTAGATACATAAGAGATCCTATAAGAGATCTGTATAGATGAATGTCCACATCTATTCCATCTTTGTCTGTATGGAGCTGCTTTAGAGGATCCATAGGAGTACTTGCAACTTTGCTATCTTGATACCCAAACTTTTCCAGTATGTCTTTAACATACTTTGATTGACTTATGAAGAGACCTGTGGGCTTCTGCTTGACCTGCAATCCTTGAAAGAAGGTGAGTTCTCCCATTGAAATCATTTGAAACTTTTTGTGCATTAAAGCCTCAAACTCTTTGCACAGATTGTCATTGGTTGATCCAAAGGTGATATCATCAACATATATTTGTACAAGCAGAATCTCAGATTTGATGGACTTTGTGAATAGTGTTTTGTCCAGAGTGCCTCTCTTGAACCCATTTTGTAGAAGGTATGATGACAGAGTGTCATACCATGCTCTAGGAGCTTGATGGAGTCCATACAGAGCCTTGTCTAGCTTGTAGACTCTGTCTGGATACTTGTAGTCCTCAAAACCAGGAGGCTGACACACATAGACCTCTTCTTCAATTGTGTCATACAGAAAAGCAGACTTCACATCCATTTGATACACTTTAAAACCTTTGAAGCTAGCATAAGCTAAGAACAGTCTGATAGCTTCAATTCTTGCCACTGGAGCAAATACATCATCATAATCTATTCCTTCCTCTTGAGTGTACCCTTGTGCTACTAGTCTTGCTTTGTTCTTGATGACTATCCCTCTCTCATCCTTCTTGTTTCTGAACACCCATCTTGTACCAATGGCTCTCTTTCCTTTAGGAAGATCAACAAGTGTCCATACATTCTGAATCTTGAATTGTAGTAGCTCTTCCTACATTGCTTCAATCCCGGATGAGTCTTTCAAAGCCTCTGAAGCCTTTTTAGGTTCTAGCTGAGACATGAAACACGCATGTTCAAAAGCAGCTAGACTAAATTCAGGAACTACTTGTTCAGCAGCAGCAGTCTCATTTTGAACCATTGTCCTTGTTTGCACAGGTGTACGTGGATCGCCCATTATTTGATTTAGAGGATGATACTTGTGAACCCTGAGTGTAGGCTCTCTATCTGTCTGAAAAGAGGATCCAAGGTTTGTATCATCTCCATCAGGACCAGTTGATGATTCAGCTTCTGGAACAGCTTGACTTGAGTCTGGGATTGTTTCCCTTTGTGTTGGAGCTGTTCTCTCAGGACTTCGGAGTTGCACTTTATTGTCTGAATTGGAATCATGTTGAGCATTCAGAACCCCAGGAGGATCACAAGACAACAGTGGTAAAATTGTATACTCATCCTAGTTATTTGAATCTGCAGCAGTTTGAAACTTTGTGCCAGCAGCTTGATCATTTGTGCTACCAGCATGAGAATTTGTATTGAAAGCATTAATCCTGTGTTCATCAGCTTCTGCAGTATACTCAACAAAACTCAGAGAATTTGTTAGTGAATCTAAATCAAATGACCAATCAGGACCAGTGCCTTTGACATTTGCAGTATTTTCATTACATTCAACATTGGCACTTTCTTCAATGGTTTTAGACACACTGTTATATACTCTATAGGCTTTGCTTTGATTTGAGTATCCTACAAAGAAACCTTCTTCAGCCTTACTTTAAAACTTCCCTAAGTTAGTCTTAGTGTGAAGAATGGTACATGGACAGCCAAAAGATTTGAAAAAGGCTATTAGGGGTAGTCTATTATGGAATAACTCATATGGAGTTTTCCCTTGTGATTGAACAACCTGAACCCTATTTAGAACATAACAGGCTGTATTGACTGCTTCTGCCCAAAAGGTCATTGGCAGTTTTGAATCAGCTAACATGGTTCTAGCAGCCTCAATTAATGTTCTGTTCTTTCTTTCAGCTACACCATTTTGCTGTGGTGTTCTTGGTGCACTATATGGCCTAGCAATACCTTTGGACTCACAGAAACTGTTTAGAATATGATTTTTAAACTCAGTTCCATTGTCTGATCGTATCACCTTGACTTTTAAGTTGGATTGGTTTTCTATCTTAAGAATAAATGACTTAACTAGCTCAGCAGTTTCATCTTTAGACCTAAGAAAGTAAACCCAAGTAAACCTGGTGAAATCATCAACAATGACTAAACAGTAAGCCCTTTTATTCAAACTCAAAACAGATGTTGGACCAAATAGATCCATATGAATCAGATGAAGAGAAGATGAGATTGAATTTACTTCTTTGGCCTTATGAGAAGTTTTGTGTTGCTTGCCTTTAAGACATGCTACACAATGATCATCACATATGAACTCCTTTTGTGGTAAACCTCTTACCAGGTTCTTTTTGACTAAAACATTCATGGATTTGAAGTTCATGTGACACATCCTTCTGTGCCAAAGAGCAGACTCATTGGATGATGCTTTGGATATCAAACAGCTTAAAGTACTTGATTTGGATAAAAGTTCTATGTCCAAACAATATACATTGTCCTTTCTTGTTGTTCTTAGTAAAACAAGATTTTCAGGAATTTTAAAATCTTTTGAAAGAACAATGCACTTAGAATCTGTAAACAAAACAATATTTTGTTTGTCACAGATTTGAGACACACTCAATAGGTTATACTTAAGCTGTTCAACATACAAAACATCATTGAAAATCATGTTGCCTGCATTAACAGTATCTTTACCTGTAACCTTACCTCCTTTGGAATTAATCCAAATGCAACAAATCCTCCTTCAAATCCTTTGAAATTTGACCAGCAATCAGAGTTGCCTGTCATGTGCCTAGAGCATCCACTGTCCAAATGCCATCTTTTTTTATGAGGTGACCTGTGGTTGCCCTGCACAAATAAAAGCTTAGTTAGTAGTGGAGTAAACCCAAACCAAGTTGGTTTTGGGTTGTCCTTGTGCATTAACATAACTAAATACTGTCTTTGATTTCTTATACTTAGTAAGATCCACTGATGGATTTTGTGGAGAGTACTTAGTTATCACATGAGGTATCCAGCTATTTTGTCCATCCTTTTCAATAACAGTCTCAGATGATCCATTACCAGTCCCAACTTTGAGCCTACCAGTCTGAATTGAGTCTGTAGTGCTAACAACTTGAGAATTTGCACTAGCAGTCTCAACTTTAGACTTGGCAGTTTCAACATTTGTATCAATAGGTTCACCTGAGTTTTTACATTTAACACACCATAGTTGTTTAAAATATAATTTTGGTTTAGCAAAAACTTGTTTTTCGTGTGTGGATTGTTTCTTATTGACTTTTGAGAATCTGTGATCAACTGTTTTCTTTGGAACTGATGCAGTAGGAGGTTTGGCCTTTGAATTTTTTAACTTTTGAGAGTTTGTCTTTTTATGAATCACTGTCTGTTTTGCAACAGATGGTTCATAAAAACAATCTCTGGCCAAGTGATTTTTCCTGCCACAATGGAAGCATTTTTTGACTGTTTTGATTGGAGAACCAGTCTTATTGGACAATATCTGGTTCTTGTTCCTTTGATTTCCGCTTACCTGCTATTGTTTGGGAAACTTTAGTACACCATGCTTTTGGCATGTGCAGACTGGAACATTTTTACCCTTTTTATTATTCTTTGAAGAAGATGCAGTGTAACAGTTAGAAGGTAAAGAAACCTGTGGAGCAGCATTGCATACACCCATCTTCTCTGTTCCTTTCTTATTGGAAATTTGGATTTCTGTAGGTGCACTCTTGTTTTGTGTTCTTTCTCAACTGCTGTGCACTCACAGTCTCTATTTTGAATCTGATCTTCTTTAGATTCAGGACTGTTATCAAGGATAGGATCTAAAGTAGTCGTAGACTCATCTAATGGTTCATTAACAAGCCTATCAACAACCTTACTCATTGGATGAATGTATTTGTTGTTGTATGGGGGTGGAGTAGCTCTGTAGCCTATACCTTCTTTGGGATTGAGTTGAGATTTTACCCTATCTTTAAATTGGACTTCCATTAGGTGTTCCAACTTTTGATTTGCCAATTTGAAGTTACCTAGATCTATATTAGCATATTCTAGTTTCTTATTAGCTTCTAACAACTTTTGTTCAGTCTCTTCTAATTTTTTATTTAGGGATTCTATTTTCTTATTTAGCTCCTTTTTCTCCCACTCATGATATGTTCTATCATGTCTCATTTGAATCTCATTATCCTTATAGTCATTGATCTGTTTTTCAAGATCTTCTATGGCCTGCATGTATTCATATCTCCTTTATTCCATCTTAGCTAGAGTTTTACACATGCTCTCATTATGATCTCTGTACTTTTTAACCATATTTTTGCATGTTTGAGAGCAAAGTTTGGAATTTACCTCAGATGGTAGTTCAGTGGAGGTGACAGTTGATGTTTTTGCCATTAGAGCTTGATTTTGAAATTCTTCCTCTGTCTGATCACTCCAATCAAATACATTGTCTTCTTGAGAGACAAGTGCTTGTGATGATGAAGTCTGATTAGTCTGTTGAGGTCTTGATGGTTGTTGACCTTTAGATCTGCATTCTCTGGCAAAGTGACCAAGTTTGTGACATTTAAAACACTCAACTTTTGACTTATCAAAAGCTGGTTTGCCTTCTGCTCTGGCTGGAAAGGTGGTTCTGCCAGTTCTTTTCAGAAACCTTTTGGCCCTCATGGTCAGCATTGCATGTTGCCATTTCAGATCCATCTCTTCTAGATCATCTGGATGAATCTGTTCTAGATCTTCAGCATTTAGAGCAAACAGTCCATCATTAGCAACAAAAGCCTCATAGTGAGCTTCAGTAGAGCTACCATCACCACCTGAAAAGGAATAACTGCCATTAGATTTTTCAGATGACAGTAGAGCAGTATTGTGATTATAAGAAAAAGATTTCTTTTTAGTGTCAATTTCAGTCTCAAACACTCTAAGACTGTTGTACAGATCATCCAATTCTATTTCATCAAGAGTGTCTTTTGTTCTCCATTGAGCAGCATAGACTGTCCACTCTTCTCCAAGAGATCTAAGGAACTTTCTGTTGACTTCATCTTGATCTAGGCTGACTTTTGCACTTTCCAATTCACATATCAGTTTGTTGAACCTGTCAAAGATTTAAGTAATGTTTTCATTCTTGCCACCAGAAAAGTTCTCATACTGCTGTTTCAAAAGATCTTTTTGATTTCTCTTGGTACTGGCATTCCCAGCAAATCTTTTCTCTAAAGCAATCCAAAGAGAATGAGCAGTATAAAACTTTTTGAACTGATGTTGATAAGCATTAGGAATGGGTATTTGTAGAAGTGTAAGAGCTTTCAAATCATTCATTCTAGCCTTTCTTTCAAGGTCAGTTTTTGGAGGAGTTTTGATGGGTTTGCCCTCAGCATCAAGCTCAGGACCAACTGCAGGAGGAAATTCAACAGCTTCCCATATGGCATAATCAATGAATTGAATATGCTGTTGAATCCTGAGTTTCCACATCTCAAACTCAGTGGGCTTGAGCATAGGCACTTAGAGTCCTTGCCCAGATCCACTACTACTATTATCAAATTCCATTGCAGAAAATTAAAATTGTTAAAAGAAAGCTTTCGACTTTGAAAAACAAAGAACGACCTGTGGCTCTGATACCACTTGTCAGGATCTGAACTTAACTACCTAAGATTAACTGATTTGAATTGATCAGAGTGTAGACAAATAATCTTGTATTACATGAAAGTCTAATTAAGAAGTTTGCGGATTAACACTTAATTATTTTAATAAAAGCTTTCAGAATCCATAACAGATAAACATAAATGAATAAACAGAAACTGCTTGTATTGCTGAACTGAATGATTACAATCACCTCTAATCTGTTTGATTAGACGAAGAACACATATTGTTCTTAGGGTTTTACAACCTTAGAGGCTTATGAAAACTTAAACAAAAAGCAATTACAAACTTAAATGTGCAGAAACTTGATTACAATAGAAAAACCTGTTCTATGTATTTATAATGCTTTCTGATTTCTTTCCTTGAAGGACTCTGACTTCTCTGATAGTAGATATGCTGGAATCTTTGTGTAAATATCTTTTCCTGAATATCAGCACTTTCTGTTTATGAAACTGTTGAGCAGCTTGAATCTCTTAGCAGCTTGAGCAGAGCATCTTGAGTGAAATTACTCTGGCAGCATGAACTTTTAAACTAGCAGCTCGAACTTCTTCAACTAACAGCATAAACTTTGTACTTACATAGAAATTCTACTAACAGTCTGAGAAGTCTACTAACAGTTTGAACTACTTAGAATATTTCCTAACAGAACCAGTTTTATCAGACCATAACTTGTTCTTGTTCCTTTGATTTCCCCTTACCTGTTGTTGTTTGGGAAACTTTTGGACACCATGCTTTTGGCATGTGAAGATTGGAACAGTCTTACCCCTTTTATTGCCTTTTGAGGAAGATGCAGTGTTACAGTTAGAAGGTACAGAAATATGGGGAGCAGCATGGCATACACTCATCTTCTCTTTTCCTTTCTTACTAGGGTTTGGGGCTGCTATAGGTGCACTCATTGTTTTGTGTTCTTTCTCAACTACTTTGCACTCACACTCTTCATTTTGAATCAGATCTTCTTTAGATTCAGGACTATTTTCAAGGACAGGATCTACAGTGATCATAGACTCATCTAATGGTTCATTAACAAGCCTATCAGCAACTTCACTCATTGGATGAATTTATTTGTTGTTGTATGGAGGTGGAGTGGCTCTGTATCCTATACCTTCTTTGGGATTTAGCTGAGATTTTACCCTATCTTTAAATTGAACTTCCATTAGGTGTTCCAGCTTTTGATTTGCGAATTTGAAGTTTCCTAGATCTATATTGACAAATTCTAGTTTCTTATTAGCTTCTAACACCTTCTGTACAGCCTCATCTAATTTCTTATTTAGGGACTCTATTTTCTTATTTAGCTCCTTTTTCTCCCACTCATAATATGTTTTATCATGTCCCATTTGAATCTAATTATCCTTATAGTCATTGATCTGTTTTTCAAGATCTACTATGGCCTGCATCTATTCATATCTCCTTTCTTCCATCTTAGCTAGAGTTTTGCACATGCTCTCATTATGATCTCTGTACTTTTTAACCATATATCTCCATGTTTGAGAGCAGAGTTTAGCGTTTACCTCAGATGGTAGTTCAGTGGAGGTGACATTTGATGTTTCTGCCATTAGAGCTTGGTTTTGAAACTCTTCCTCTGTCTGATCACTCCAGTCAAACACATTGTCTTCTTGAGAGACAAGTGCTTGTGATGATGAAGCTTGATTGGTTTGCTGGGGTCTTGGTGGCTGTTGACCTTGGGATCTGCATTCTCTGGCAAAGTGACCAAGCTTGTGACATTTAAAGCATTCAACTTTGGATTTATCAAATGCTGATTTCCCTTCTGTTCTGGCTTGAAAGTTGGATCTCCCAGTTCTTTTCAAAAACCTTTTAGCCCTCATAGTCAACATTGCATGCTGCCATTTCAAGTCCATCTCTTCTAGATCATCTGGATAGATCTGTTCAAAATATTCAGCATTTCGAGCAAACAGTCCATCATTGGCAACAAAAGCTTCATAAAGAACTTCAGTAGAGTTACCATCTGCACCTGAAAAGGAATCACAACAGTTAGATTTTTCAGATGACAGTAGAGCAGTGTTATGATTATAAGCAAAGGATTTCTTTTTAGTTTCAATCTCAGTTTCAAACACTCTTAGACTGTTGTAAAGATCATCCAGCTCTATTTCATCAAGAGTGTCTTTGGTTCTCCATTGGGCAGCATACACTGTCCACTATTCACCAAGAGATCTAAGAAATTTTCTGTTTACTTCATCTTGATCCAAGCTGACTTTGGCGCTCTCCAATTCACCTATCAGTTTGTTAAACCTGTCAAATATTTGAGTAAGGTTTTCATTCTTGCCACCAGAAAAGTTCTCATACTGCTGTTTCAAAAGATCCTTTGGATTTCTCTTGGTGCTAGCATTGCCAGCAAATCTTTTCTCTAAAGCAATCCAAAGAGAATGAGCAGTGTAAAACTTTTTAAACTGGTGTTGATAAGCATTAGGAATGTCTATCTTTAGAAGTGTAAGAGCTTTCACTTCATTCATTCTAGCCTTTCTTTCAAGTTCAGTTTTTGGAGGAGTTTTTATGGGTATGCCCTCAGCATCAAGTTCGGGATCAACTACAGGAGGAAATTCAATAGCTTCCCATATGGCATAATCAATAAATTGAATGTGCTGTTGAATCCTTAGTTTCTACATCTCAAACTCAGTGGGTTTGAGCATAGGCACTCTAAGTCCTTGCCCAGATCCACTACTGCTGTTATCAAATTCCATTGCAGAAAATTAAAATTTTAAAAGAAAGCTTCTAACTTTGAAAAAAATAAAGACGTGTGTCTCTGATGCCACTTGTCAAGATCAAAATCACTAGCTTAAGATTAACTGGTTTGAATTAATCAGAGTATAAACCAATAACCTTGTATTGAATCAAAGTCCAATTAAGAAGTTTGTGGAATAACACTTAACTTCTTTAAGAAAAGCTTTCAAAACAAATAATCACGTAAACACAATCGATAATTAAAAGTCACTTGTATTGCCAAACTCAATGATTACAGTCGCCTCTAATCTGTTTGATTAGACGAAGAACACAGATTGTTCTTAGGGTTTGACAACCTTAGAGGCTTATTAAAACTCAATCAGAAAAGCAATTACAATTGAAAAATAAACTTGTACGTGCAGACTTACAATAGAAAAACCTATTCTATATATATATATATATATATATATATATATATATATATATATATATATATATATATATATATATATATATATATATATATATATATATATATATATATATATATATATATACTGCTTTCTGATTTGTTTCCTTGATAAACTCTGATTTCTCTGATAATAAATATGCTTGAATCTTCGAATATATCTTTTCCTGAATATCAGCACTTTCTGTTTATTGAGCTATTGAGCAGCTTGAAGTTTATCTGTTGAGCAGCTTCAGTTTGAACACTGGCAGCTTGAACTTTTGAACTAGCAGCTCGAACGTCTTCAACTAACAGCTTGAACTTTGTACTTACACAGAAAATCTACTAATAGTTTGAGAAATCTAACTAACAGCTTGACATACTTAGAATATTTCCCAACACATGGCAATCAAAGATGAACTGCATTTTAGTCTCCCAATCGATGTAGGCTTCCGGATCTGAGTTTCCTTGAAACGATGGAATTTTCATCTTGATAGAATTCAAATTGTTGTCTCTTAGAGGCCTCTTTCGAGGAACTCTTCTTTCAGATTCCCATCCGTCACTTCGTCCATCGTCGTCATGATTTTCATAAGAAACTTGTGATGGCGTGCAGATAGGTTGTGGTCTTTCCCGAAAATGATCTTTGCGTTCCCACGTAAACTCAGGACCTCACTTAGAGTTCAATCCTACTTTTATTATCAGGATCCGGCTGTGTTTTAGTTTCTTGACTTCTCGGTCCATTATTTCTACAGGTTGCTCAATGAAGTTCAACTTATCATCTAATTCTAGCTCATCCATGGGTATAACGAGTGTTTCATCAGCCACACACTTCTTTAGGTTGGATACATGGAAGGTATTGGGCACGCTGCTAAGCTCTGGTGGCAGGTCTAAACGATAAGCTACTAGTCTAATTCTTTTCAAGACCTTGAATTGTCCAATGTAACGAGGATTCAGTTATCCTTGTTTCCCAAATCGTATCACGCCCTTTCATGGCGAGACTTTCATCGGTACCATTTTTCCTAATTGGAACTCAAAGGATTTTCTCCTTACGTCTGGATAACTTTTCTGACAAATGCGGGAAACTTTTAGGCGGTTCCGTATTTGTACTATCTTTTCAGTGGTCTCAAGTATGATTTCTGGGCCAATGACTGGACTATCCCTGACTTTGGCCCAGCCGAGGGGCGATCGACATTTTTGTCCGTACAGTGCCTCAAATGGAGCAACTTTAATGCTCAAGTGATAGCTATTGATGTACGATAATTCCACTAAGGCAATTGAGTATCCCAACACTTCCCAAAATCCATTACACATGCTCTTAACATACGTTCTATGGTTTGAATCATTCTTACATTCTGACCATTAGTCTGAGGGTGATATGTGGTACTCATGTCCAAGTTTGTACCCAAAGCTTGTTGTAATCGATTGCCAAAAATCTAGATGTAAATCTGCTATCCGTATCCAAAATGATTGAAATAGGCACTCCGTGTCTGGAGACGACTTCCTTGAGGTACGTTTGGACTAGCTTATTCATCCTGTTGTTCTTTTTTATTGGTAGGAATGCGCGGATTTTGTTAGGCGGTCGATTATTACCCAAATGGTTTCTGATGTTATATCTTAACTTTGGAGCATGTTAGGAATTTGTTGACATATGTGGCAACGCCAGCCTTCATGTTACGCCACCAGTATAGCTCCTTGAGGTCATGATACATTTTATCGGATCTGGGGTGGATGGCATATCTTGATTTGTGTCCGTCATCTATAATCGGCTTTCTTACTCTATCAAAAACAGGGTAACCAGACTCTATTCATGAAGTATCGATTTTCATTAACCCTTATCCAAAACAATTTATCCATTTTGTGCAGGGCTTCGTTTTTCATATTTCCTTCCTTAACAGCTTCTTCGAGTGCACCATGAACTAAACTAAGGAAGGAAAGTTTGGTTGAATGGTTATAACTAGGGCTGGTACTCTTAACGGCTTAACTTGTTCTTTTCGGCTCTGAGCGTTTGCAACCACATCAGTTTTCCTCACGTGATAACGAATTTCACAGTTGCAATCACTTATTAGCTCCATCAACGATGTTACCTCATATTTGACTCTTTCTGGTTCACGATGTGTTGGAGGCTCTTATGGTCTGTCGTACACTTCTTACCATACAACTAATGTCTTCAAGTCTTAAGGAAAAAGACTACTGATCCAAGATCTAGATCACGCGTTGTGTAATTCTCCTAGTGAACCTTAACTTTTCATAAAGTATAAGCTATGACCCTATCTTTCTATATCAACCCATTGTGTGAAGCGTCACAGTAATCTACAAATTTCTTGCATCTCTTTGATAAAATAAGCGCGCTGCACAGATTATGCTTTAATAACTGATATGATGTCTCCTGATCCTCGCCCCAATCATACTTAATGTCTTTTTGGGTCAGTTTTGTTAGAGCTTTGGTGATCTTTGAGAATTTTTTGATAATTGCTTATAATAAGTGGCAAGTCTTAAGGACTGTCGTATCTCTATGGGGGGTTCTAAGAGTTGACCCAATCCTGATAACCTTGATCTTTGCGGGGTCGACTTGGAGCCCTTTACTATTGATCACGTGACCGAGAAATCTTACCTATCTTAGCCAAAAGTCAAACTTAGAAAGCTTGGCATATAATTGTTATTTCTTCAACAACTGTAGAATTAGTATTTAAATGTTTGTCCGTGCTCCTCCTTGTTTCGTGAGTAGATTTAAAAGTCATTCATGAATACAATCACGAATTTGTCTAGATAAGGTTTGCACACTCGATGAGGTCCATGAGTACCGTTGGGGCACTGGTTAATCCAAACGGCATTAATAGGAATTTCTGATGACCGAAACAGAATCTGAAGGCTGTCTTTGGAATATCTTTCTTGCGAACTCTAACCTGATGATAACCAGACCTTAGGTCGATCTTCGAATAGAAGCTTAATTCTTGGAGTTTGGTCAAACAAGTCATTGATCCTTCTGAGCGAGTATCGGTTCCTTTAGTTTATTTAGCTCCTGGTAATTGATGCACATTCTGATGGTTCTATCCTTCTTCTTTATGAACAAAACTGGAGCTCCTCCAAAGCAAGGAACTCGGTTTGATAAACCCTTTATCCAAGAGCTCCTACAGTTGGTTGGACGATTGTTACACTATTGATGGGGCTAATCGGCATGGTGCTCGAGCCACTGGTATCGCACCTGATACTAGGCCGATTTTTGAATTTGACTTGCCTCGATGTTGGGTGTTCAGGTAAGTGTTTTGGAAAAAACATCAGGGTAACCATAAATAATAAGAATATTTTCGAGCCGCTTTTCCTTTGGCTCCCTCTCTGTCAACACTTCAGGGTCCTAATGCTAGGGATGATGCTTACTTTGGTATTTCTTGTTTTGCCTTGAACAGTAAGGACCTTCTTATTGACTAAAGGTATATGAACCGTTCTCTTGTTGCACACTATTTCTGCACGATTTTTCGATAGTCAATCCATGCCTATGACCACGTAAACACATCCCTGTTTGACGGGTATCAGTCTGTTTCAAAGAGTCGGCCTACTAATTCTAAGGAGCATCCTCGACTTATATTATTTGTCTTAAGCGTCTCACTATCATCAACCTCAATAGCATAAGTGGCACTTAATGGTGTAAGAATGGAATTTATCTGCTTAGTGAAGTTAGTGGATATGAAGCTCCTATCAGCACCAGTATCAAATAGTAGAAATGCATAAGTGGTATCTAATGTGGTAAGAGGATAAGTCTATGGGTTTGAAATTTCTTAGGTAGATTGTCGTACTACATGTCCTCATGAACATAGTTATAGATAAAACTTAGTTCTTCATAAAAATGCTTGATACCTAATCTTTGTACATGATATGGTCGGGATTTTCCGATAAATTTTGAAGCCTTGCATACCCTAAGATATATCAGATAGTAAAGCCTAGAGAAATACTAAATGGTAGAAAGGGTACTAAGTATGAGATGCATCATCGTACTTTAGAGCGTTAAGTTGTTGGGTTAGTTCTGCACTGCGGGCTTTGTGCTCTGCTAGGCGCTGTCACAATTCGTCGATTCCGCCTTGTTGAATCGCCTGGGTATTCTGGTTGGCCCGAGGTTTATTGGTGGTTTGTATTGCCTCCTACTTAATCCTTGCAAAGATCTCACCGACCTCTTGGTGGATTTTGTCGAAATTGTAGGTCCTGTCTGGCGGCCCTTGCCACCAACAGAGGCATCGTTTGTTACATAGGTTTCTTGGTAAGTGTTGGCACTTGAGAGGAAGATGTGTTCCGACTTCAAACTGGCTTTGGATCCCTTCCTCATTTCTCCACTCTTGGAGAGTGTGAGGCATCCATACCCACTGTCTTATGGTTGCGCGTCGCTACTGTGGCGGGCTTGGCTGATGGGCAGTTACCGGGATAGACTCCCGTTATGCTAGTCACAGTAGCGACTAGGCTTGGCTGATGGGCAGGTAAAATTTTTTTTTTTTCAATGCTCCATTGGGATGGTTTCTGAATAAGGTGTAGGATGGAATACAGGGTGGTGATGGTAGAGCGCTTTGTGCTGCAGGGCCACAGTTGCCCCCCTCTTGTTCTGACGGGTCCTCTACCTCGTCCTTGATTGGGTTTGGGTGGGTCTTCGATCCAAAGTACATCTTAGTGTCACCTTGGCTTCCTTGTTCCATGGGTGAGAGTTCATCCTCAGGGTCAAAGAGGATAATAACCGTATTGTTTGACATGTTTCTGTCACTAGGGTCCATACATATGTGTTCACAGTTCTTGAAGAAAGTTTAGTTTTTGTAACAGTTATAGTCTAGGTACTAATGCAACATAGTTCACTATAACTATGGCTCTGATACCAATCTGTCACACCCCGTTACCCCGATTGGCAGCGAGGCGCGACGAGTGCGGAAGCGTAACCATAATCATAATGAACGACCACTATATGGACGTTTTTAAAATACATCGTTAAAGCTTTAAAGCATAGCAATGTTTTACATAGTCTGATATGAGAAATGAAGTTCGCACAAATACAGAGATTTAATTACATAATTAAAATATCCAAAATAATGCAGCTAAATCTCCGTAAATTGTGAACATGCATTCGACTCCATGGATGCGGAAGCTTGAAAGTAAAATACGTCCGAAGGCTTACGTGCCTTAATTTCCTGAAAATACACACTAAAATACGTCAACAAAATTTGTTGGTGAGCTCATAGGTTTACACGTAAATCTGACTCGTATGGACAACAATAATAGAGATTGAATTTATAAAATCATAAATCCCTTGTTATGTATCACATATAAACCATCATGCAACCGAAGCTTAATTTAAAATGAGTTTGCTCTGTGCAGTATTCCCATACGTAATACCGTTTGTTGAATATATATGCACCCGCTGTTAGCCAATCCGACTAACCCGAGTGGGGGACATGACTCCAAATAGATCTATCCACAATATATTCGCGCTTACAAATAAATGCAATTAACGGTTCATGATATCAGAGCTAATGGAACCACATGTGTAATACATAATAGAAATGAAAATATTTCCGTGTCCATATAAAAACGAAGCATGTATTTCATCCCCAAAACGTAACAGTGTGAAAATAGGGGCTATGAGAACTCACCGAGATTGCGATGGCAAAACGAGCGTAAAAAGTTTTTTAGCGTAAATAGATGGATGATGCGTCGCGTGAGTTTAATCGAGTCGTAAATGATAATAAGGACTTAATATATTTAATATATGATGATATATATATTCATAGATTTTTAGGTCTTAAAACACCGAACATTAGAAGTTTATAAATAAAAACCGCTTAAAACGTCAAGTTTATATATATATATATATATATATATATATATATATATATATATATATATATATATATATATATATATAATTTTCCAGCTTTTTCGGAGGTTTTTCGGCCTACTTTGAGGCTGTTTTTGACCAAGCTCCAAAATGTTTTAGACTTTGGTTTTCTAGGACATTAAACTACTATATACAAAGGATTTTTAGAATCAAGAACGACCATTTTTCGAGATGTTTAGGTTGGTGAAAAAGCTCGTTAAAAACCCCATGTTGGCCATTTTTGAGCTGTCAAACTTTCGGTTTCCCAAATAATTTCTGGAGGTCTTAAACTCCAAAATAAATTATGAAAAATTCCAGATCTTTATTTAAGACATAGATCTAACTTTTGAGACAAGAATCAACTCATTTCGTTGAGTTATGATTTAGTTATGATTCTTCAAAGTCGATATAAATTTTCTGCCGAAAATCCGTAGTTTATAAACTTGAAACAACTTATGATTCTTGTTGTTTATTCAAAGACTACTTGTATAAAAGTCATAATAGTTATAAAAACACATATATATCACATGTTTTCATAATATTAACACTTTTATAATGTGTTCATATATTCATAAACTCATTTAAAGAAACAACTTAAAAATAAACTAGAAACTTATAAACTTGAGTTTTTATGAAACTTGTTGTTGTTGGTGATTATATATATTATGCAAGACTTATATAAACATAAATATATGATGAAACAAGTTAGTATTTACTTACTTTGATGTATTTGGAGTATGAAATTGAGAAGAAGTTGGAACTCTTGCAAGATTTGAACCAAGAACACTTGAAGTTCACCAATAACACTTGAATTTCACCAAGAACACTTGAATGAAAATGTTTGTAGTGTGTGTGTGTGTGGGATCCGGTTTTGAGAGGAGAGAAAGAGATATTTTGGTGTGAAAATAATGAAAAGGAAGCCCTCTAATTTTAGGCAAAGTCTTGGTCTTTCAAATGGAGGTGGAGTGTAAGATCATGTTGAAATGAAAGGAGAATGGGGTGTGAAAGATTTGATTATGAAAGGTTATGGAGTTGGGAAATAAAAAATTGAAATCAAATCTTGGGTAGTACTACCCTATGACCAGATTTTTATGGATTATTTTCATGTATTTATATATTTTTTTTTGTATAAAAGTATTTAGAATGTATTCTTGTATTTCCCTTTTCTTGTAAATTCATAAATACTTTTGAATGCATTGTTTTAATGAATTGTTTTAGTCTTGCATAATTAATGTTAAGTAATTGTATTAGTGTATGATTAGTGTCACTAATCATAATTTAATTATGTACTTAGTTGAATTAATCCCTCATATCGTAAATTGATCGGATTAATTGATTTCTCGATTCATCGCACCGATGAATTTGATTCTAATTGAGTTGAATTTTCTAATAAACCTTGTTAATCACTTTATTAATTTCTAATGACCACTGATTAGGCTATAATTGACTATTAAATACATATTAGGTCATTGTTGCTAACCTGGTCTAGTGTCGGATGTTACACGTGTTTCACTCAAAATTGTGTTCATTCGATTCTCGTGTATGTTGTGTTTGGCTTTTACCCTCTAATAATCTTACCACACCGCCTTTTACCACTCTTTTTAACTCTTAAAGTTCAAAACAATCTAAAAGAAATCAAAATCAAGTGGGCTTGTGGCCTTGAGAAATTCAAAACATACCAAACAACATTAAGAAGAGATTTGACAAAACCAAATATAAGAAGGTGAACAATGCTAGTAGTACGTAAAGGTAAATAAAAAAGAAAATGAAAATAAAGAAAACTAACAAGAATAAAAATTTTCTTTGCGTTCCTTTTTTTTGTCTTTTGTTTTGCGCTTTTTTTTACCCTTTTTTTTAATCTTTTTTTTTTTTACTTTTTTTTTGCGATTTCTTTTTCTTCCTTTTTTTTGCTTTTTTTAGGAACAAATGATGCAAAGTAAGAATAAACAAAAAAAAACTAAAGAACTCGTATGATCCCCGAAAAAAATCGATTAGTAGCAACCAAGTCAATTTTTGACATGATCCACTACAAACATGAACCACAATGCAAGGATGAAGAGAAAAAATTAAAAATGAAAGGACGAAGAGAACGAAAGTAAAAGATGACACGAAGGAAATATAAAGTAGAAAACAAACCAATAGAATAAGCTCTGATACCAAATGATGTGATCTCTCCCGATGAATGTGTGATAGATCACGATTGCCCGATCGTTCTAATGGTTGTTTCAAGTAACTTGGATACGACCGTGACCCGTTGTCTATAAACGAGACAAGAACCTTGGTATAGTGGAACTGCGACCCGTTGCCTATATACGAGGCAAGAACTTTGGTATAGAGAACGCCACAATCAACCCCACCAAGTTGATTGGTAAGTTTTGAACGCCACAAGCTAAAACACTCGATGAGTTCTAAAAGTTCGTAAGGAACAAAAAGTGTTCAAAACTCACAATTTTACTCAAAATGAAGTTTGATTGAAATAGTTAAATTGAGTGCCTATTTATAAGAGAAAATATAAGACCAACTACTTATCTAGATAAGTTGCACAAGCTATGACGATATGCTATCAAATAAGCAAGACTACTTATCAGAAGGGCATTATTGTCATTTCACCACTTGAAGCTTCTAGAAGGTATTAATCATGCAAGTAACTTCTATCCCTTTATCTCCTCCATGTAAATGGCCATAATGTTGAGAAAACCTTATAAATGCCTTGAAATTAATCTTTGACAAGTTAATTAACATGGACACCTTTTTGTGCAGATTCATGGACGTGGCTAAGGATATATTTTGGGCCTTTTTTATCTCGAAAATATAGGAAAAAGGATAAGCTTGAAGTGGGCTTTTATTTCACTCACATTGGGCTTAAAATTTGGAAGTTATGGCCAAAACAATGCACATGGGTGGGCTTGGCCGAATTTTATTTATTTTTGGGGTTTTGTGGATTAAAGTGAGAACTTGGGCTCCAAAACTCGGACTAATATTAGTGTTCAACTTGGATCAACATTAGGAAGCGTGCTTGGTTGTTTGCGAACAAACAGGAGCTTGATTCCGACAATATTTAATCATTCCAATGATAGCATCCTGGAACATTTTGGATTTTGATCTTGTGATAGCTCCGATCTTCCACCTTAATTGATCTTCGTCATCTCGGTCCTTGGACAGGTTCTCATCATCTGGTGTCGGGAAAAGAACTATGAACATTGAGATTATTTAAATCTTAGTAGACACTTTAACTATCAGTTGCATGGGATACACCTTATAATCTCTTTGTAGGAAAAGTTGTTTTCCAAGCAAGAGAACTCATGTCAGAGTGAGAGTTTTTATGACATTGGTTGCCTAAGTGTCTAGTCATGACCAATTTTAGGTGCATGCTGTGAGACAGTTATGTCGTCTTACACAAGTGGGAGACTGTTAGAGTTTGTGTGTCAAGATGACAGAAACTATCACATCATGGTCGGTATCATAAAAAACCTTAGGGTCAACCGTTGAACACAAACTGAGCAAGAAGCAACTAAGACTAAGAAATGATATATAATATCATTTAAATAGTAATATTGGATATACTAACCCTAATTGATCATTAGATGTCCAATTAGAAGGGTTTAAGGTGTTTAAATTAATCATATGATGATTAATTCAACATAGATTGAACTTGAGGAGACTAAAAGTGACATATAGGCAACCTGGATATCAAATTCGTTTCCATAAATAGCAGATTTATCATGATAATTATCTCATAACTAGTTATGGATATTATCTAGTAAGTTTGTTTTACTAGATAACTGATAATTAGTTGGCATTATCCTTAAAGAGTTAGATTTCAACCCAAACTCTAGGTTTATGTTGGCTTATATATAGAGGGCTTATTCCCCTCATCATGCCCGTCCAATAAACTCCCAAGAGTGCCTCAAATCATTCTTTAAACCGTAGTTTTTAAGTTGCTTAATTGGCAAACGCTCAAATCGTGAATCAATGGTTGACGTCTAACGTAAGTATTCTTGTTTGGTATGCCCACAACAAATGGAGGTTGTTATAAAGGTTATTAGCCACTAGAATATAAAGCTAGGAAGGTAATTCAATCCCTTTTTAAAGTGTATGTGTGTTTGATTGCAGAAAGTGTTTTCTGTGCAAAAAGTTTACAAAAAGCTACTTCCGTTGTGTGTTTTGATGGTCATAAAGTCTTGTAAATTTCCAACAATTTCGTCCTAGCAGCTCTACTAGATTTTTTTTCATAGAAGAACTGTCCCCATTGAATGTGTTCTCAAAGTCATCATCATGACCACGATTAACCAAATCCACCATCCGATTCTTAATTGAACGACCACTTGATGTATTTGTTCCTCAATCTGTGTCATAAACGTGGGTCTAATTCTCATTCATTTGCATGACACATTGCTGGTGGTGGTCATCAATGATACATGGTCGTTATAACACACCTCTTTGAATTGAAAAACCACTTCTACAGTAGCCAACCATTCGATTAACTGTTCTGGATTCAGACTCACTCCAACAAATTCTAGGGTTTGTCATTCAACAATAATTGTGATCGCCACTCAAAATTCCCTGGATGACGAACGATCACTATTGAATGAGTTCTCAAAGTCATTACTATGACCATGGTTATTCATAACAGTGTTCAAAATCGGATATCCGAATTTCGGATAGTGAATTTTGTTATCCGAATCCGAAAAATTATATTTTTTAAATTTTTAAAAAATTTAATCAAATATTTAAATATCTAAAATGCAAATTCATATATCCAAATAGATATTAAAAATAAATATATCACAAACTAAATGTATCCGAAATTATTTTACTCAAAACGACTAAAAAATATTAAAAAACTAAAATATATAAGTAATATTAGTTAATAAATCTATAATATCAAGATAAAACAAAAAAAAATACATTAGAATGATAATAAAAACTCAATATTATGTAAATAATTAATACTAAAGATATAAAAGATTAAAATTTTTTTTTGGATTTTCGGATATCGGATTATCCAGATATATGAAAACCTGGAATTTTACTATCCGAATCCTAATCCGAAATTTAGAATATCCGAAAATCCGAATATCTGAAATTTCGGATAGTTTCGGATCGGTTTTTCAAATTTTTATTTCGGATGTTCGGATTCAGATTTTTATGAACACCCTTAGTTATTCAAATTCATCTTACAATTAGGTAGTTGAACGACCACTTGATCTATCTGTTTCTCCATTTGTGTTGTAAATCGTGGCTCAAATTCCTATTTATATGCATGGCAGCATTCTGATGCCCAACTACCATGTAGGCTCGTGGCCATCAATGGACATTCGTTATCACACACGTCGTTCAATTGAAAAGCCTCTTCTACAGTAACCATTTGATGTGATCTCATCCGATGAATATGAGATTCATCACGAGTTGCCCGATCTTCTATTGGATGTTATTATTGGAAATGGATAGGTCCGCGACCCGTTGCCTATAAACGAGTCAAGAACCTTGGTATAGATGGTGAAACCGCGACGCGTTGCCTATAAAGAGGCAAGAACCTTAGTATAAGAAAACGCCACTGTTAGGCACAAAAAGGCCTCAGTCAAACCTGCTCTACATCTGAGGGGGAGATTTTATATTCAAACCTGTTGATGCATTTGAAGGTTGAATTTAAGGCCTGTTATATGCCTTATTAAAACCTGAAAATGATTTGCAATATCAGTCTAAAGCTGTTCTATAAGTTGCATGTGTTGCAACCAAGACAGTTTGTCCAAGCTGATCAGTCTGCTGATCAGGCTGGACATAAACTGTCTACGCTGCTCTACACTGTTGAGCAGCTTGGGCATTTTTAAAGTGTTCTGTTCTTTGTGAACAGAACCTGTTCTTTGTGAACAGGCTAAACACTTTATGGAATTTGTTTCCAAGTCATCATGTATTGTTTTTAACTACCAGATCAGTTTACACAGTTGAAGACAAAGTGGAAAGCAGAACCGCTCAGCCTGCCCAAGCTGTTCTGTTACATGAAGACAAACGGATATTTGAAAAAGGGTGACAGACCTTTTTCTTATATCAAAATAGGCCTTTACAAGGAAGAAAGACGCAAAGTTGACATTCCTAAAATGGTTAAAGGCAATGCAACAGTAGAAAGTAAAAAGACAAAAGATTTGCACGTCTGCTTTTCAGAAAAGTGCAGAAAAGCTCTATTGTCTTTTCAAACAAGACTTCTACTTTTTCGTTCTGTCCAATGAAGATGTTTCTCTTAGATCCTCTGTGTGAGTATAAAAGGAAGCTTCTAAGGTCAGAAAGAATGTGAAGAAAGCTAAGTGCTTAAACCAAGAGTGAACGTGCAAGTGTGATATTCATGCATGCAAATCTTCTGTAAACAAGCTTCTGTGTGTCTAAGCTGTTTACCAAAGCTGTTCCTTAAAGTCTTGTAAAATACAGTGAGTGCATCTTAGTGAGTGTGTTCATTGTAATCTAGTTTGAGTGTGTCTTAGACTAGAAACCATACTGTTGTATTCTGTCATCTCAGCTTGAACAATTCCGCAGTCAAGCTTGTTTGTAATTAACATTTGTTGATAATACATACAAACATTGAGAAAAAGAGTGTGTAGATTTTAAATACTGTATTCACCCCCCCTCTACAGTTTATTACTATATACTTTGGGAACCTTTCGGGACCTACAACTGGTATCAGAGCAGTTTAGAGTGTGTGTCATTCTAGATCTCTCATAATCCCAAGTTTCCATGGACAACAGTGCTGCAAACTCTTCTTACTATGACAATGGCTCTATGGGCAAGCCTCCAAAATTTAATCATCAAAACTTCTCTGGTTGGAAGTGCAGAATGATGCTCTATTTAGAGAATCTGGATGTACAACTGCCAGAGATAGTGATGGAGGGTCCCTATGTGCCAACCTCTGTTACTACAATAACTCCAGCGGTTGAAGGAGCTGCTCCTGAAATCAGGACCTTTGAGAAAGCAAAAGCTCAATGGTCTGATGAAGACAAGAGAATGGTAGCTCTGGATGCAAAGGCCATAAACAACCTGGTCATTTCTCTTCCTGATGATGTGTTCAAGCAGGTTGAGAAGATGAAGACTGCAAAGGAGATGTGGGATACTCTGTGTACCGTCTATGATGGACCCACAATCACACTGGACAACAGGATTAACAATCTTGTTAGACAGTATGAACTCTTCTTTGCCAAACCAAAGGAGTCTCTCACAGAAACCTACACCAGGTTCACTGCTCTGGTGAATGATCTCAAAGCTGTTGGGATCACCAAGGACAGTCTTACTTTGGTGAACAAGTTTCTGGACATTTTACCTGAGGAGTGGAACTATTTCTCAACCATCCTAAGAAACTCAGGTACTATCAGAAGTATGGATCTGGTCAATCTGTATGGATCCTTACTGAATGATGAACAATCAAGGCAGCAAAAGAGGAATGCCTTGGAAATGTCCAGAAGAGGTACAGCCTTTGTGGCTAATGTGAGACAGTCTGTTAATCAGGTGAGTGATGTGTTCACTCAACCTGATCAACAGGATGATGATAAGGAGGAGGTATCTGAAGAAGAAGAGGCTGCAGATCTTACTGAACAAGATGATGAGCAAATGATAGCTATGCTTGTCAAAAAGTTCAGCAAGAGAAGGTTTGGAAGAAGTATGCTGCAAGGAGGTGCAAGTGCTGGCAAAAAGAAAGCATTTGACAAATCCAAGGCTGAGTGCTTCAAGTGTGGCAAAACTGGCCATATAGCTGCTGACTGTGTGTCAAAAGCTGTTGGTCAGTCATCCAAACCTATCAAGACTAACAGGGATGATGGCTATAGGGTTAAGTACCTTATGGCCATGGCTAAGCTGAGGAAATTGGAAAACTCTGTGTCTTCCAATCGCCAGAAGGGACTCATGGCTGAGACATGTGACTGGGAGGAATCTGATTCATCATCTGATGAAGAAGATAATCAGTGTCTGATGGCCAACTCTGATGTTCCATCAACAAGCAGTTTCAAACAGGACATGGCTGAAGCTGAAGCCTTCAGCAGCTTGGAGAACTGGAATCCTACAATGATGTATAAGGTACAAAATTTTATGGCTTACAGTTCTGAAGAAAAAGTTAAAATGTTTGAATACATGCTTGTTGATCTGAAAGCTGCTGTTGAGAAGCATGATGCTTTATTATCTGAAATATCTAAGCTTAAAGCTGATCTTAAAACTAAAACCAGTAAACTGGACAGTTTCTATAAGTTGGAAACTGAGCTTGATGAATTAAAACACATCAACTCCATTTTACTGGAAGAAAAGAGAGAAACAGATATAAAGCATGCTAAGCTTCAAAAGATAGTTGACTCTTGGTGCCAATCTGCACAAAAAGTCAGCCATTGTATCAGTCAACAGATTCCTGCTCAAATCCAAGCCTATCTTGGAGGGGATCTTGACACAGCAGCTTCCATTGTTGAAATAAGTAATTTGAAAGAAGACTTGTCCACTCTTGGTGAACTTCCAAATACATTCATCCAAAATGTGAATGGTAAACTTATTTCAACAAACAGGTTTGTCAGGCCTCAAAATACTGACAGCTTGTGTGAACTCAGCTCAAAAGCTGATGTTGGAGTTTGTTCTCCAAAACAGCCTGCTAAGTGCTATGCTAGCTCACACAAGCAGAAGAAAGGAAAACATGCTCAAACTGAAGCTGTGGATGCTAAGCCTGTTGACAAAACAGGTTCAGAGTCCAAAGCTGTTGGTAAAAAGCATGTTAATCCTTTTGATGCTAAACATTTTGAAAATAAGTTTTCAAAAAGTAAGCAGCCTGTTTTCAACAAGGGTAAGTCTCAGGTTGAAAACAAAACTGCTGTGATTTCAAATAAGTTTTCAAATCATGGTGGTAAGTTGGTTTTAAATGAAAATAAGTTTTTCAAAACCAAACACTGTGAGTATGCTGATAGGCAGCATAAATCACAACTCAGTAGGGGCAAAGGCAAAGCCATTGCTCAAACTGAGACAACTGGGAATAAGTTTCCCAAACCTGTGGAAGCTCAAAGGCCAATCAAGCTTCCTGTCTTTGACATCTGTCCTCCCAAAAAGAGGAAAGAAGAGACAGTCAAAGCTGTGGCCTATGAACTTACCACACAAGCTGTTGATTCTGCAAAAATTGCTAAACCTGCTGAAAGAATCAACAAAAACAGTTCAGAATGTGTTTCTGAAGGACCTTCTTCCAAAAGCACCAAAAAGAGAAAATGTTATAAGTGTGGGAAGAAGACACATCTGGCCAAGGACTGTCCTGAATCTGAGGACATGAGGCCTGTTGGCTCTGCTGTTTCCCTCACAGCTGTTACAAGCAGTGGTGGAAATGACATAGTCACTGAGGATGGTATTCAAACTGATACCATTCAAATAGGGAATATTAGTGTGGACATTCAAAATCCATCAACAAATGTTGATGAAGTAGGAGAACTCATCTGTGTGATGAGTTCCCCTAAAAATAACTAATAATTCTCTTCTCACTCTGCAGGAAAAACAACCTTCCCAGGTTTGGTACTTGGACAGTGGCTGCTCAGGGCACATGACAGGTTGTAAAGAACTGCTGAGTGATCTCAGGCCTGAAAAAGGGCCAAAAGTCACCTTTGGTGACAATGTGCAGGGATCCACTGAGGGATATGGAACTCTTAAAGCTGGTGCTGCAGTGTTCAAAAGGGTAGCCTATGTGGTTGGGCTAAAACATAACCTTGTTAGCATAAGTCAACTGTGTGATGCTGGCTACAAGGTTAACTTTGATGAGCACCTGGGCTACATATTGGATTCCCAAGGCAAAGTTGTGCTGTGTGCTCAACGAAAGAAAGGTGTATATGTTGTGGATATGCATTTTGCTGACCCCACAACTGAAACCTGTTTTCTCACAAGAACCAACGCTGATCTAAACTGGTTATGGCATAGAAGACTGTCACATCTGAACTTCAAGAACATCAATAAACTCTGTAAGAAAGAGTTGGTGACAGGTTTGCCTTCTATTACTTTTGCCAAAGATAGATTATGCACAGCTTGTGAGAAAGGCAAGCAGAGAAAAACATCTTTTAAATCCAAACACAATTTCTCTATTGATACTCCACTCTTCTTAATCCATATGGACTTGTTTGGACCTATTAATGTCCCAAGTCTAGGAGGAAGAAGATACACTCTTGTAATGGTTGATGAGTTCTCCAGGTACACATGGGTGATCTTTTTGAAGAGCAAAGAAGAGGCTGCGAGAGAAATTATTGGATTTGTTAAAAAGATGGAAATGCTGAACTCTGCCCAAGTAAAGCAGCTTAGAAGTGATCATGGTACTGAATTCAGAAACAGTACTCTTGAAGACTTCTGTGAAGAGAAAGGTATCAATCAAAACTTTTCAGCAGTAAGAACTCCTCAACAAAATGGAGTTGCTGAAAGGAGAAACCGAACTCTCATTGAAGCTGCCAGAACCATGCTGTGTGCATCAGGTTTGCCTTCATCATTTTGGGCTGAAGCTGTCAACACTGCCTGCTTCACTCAAAACAGATCCTTAGTGGTGAAAAGGTTCAACAAGACCCCCTATGAGCTGCTCAAAGGGAGAAAGCAAAATGTCAGCTATTTCCATGTGTTTGGATGTCCCTGTTTCATTCTGAATCAAAGGGACCAGCTGTCAAAATTTGAACCTAAAGCTGATGAAGGAGTGTTTGTTGGTTACTCTTCTATCTCCAAAGCCTACAGAGTATACAACAACAAAAGAAAGGTGATAGAGGAATCTATCAATGTCACCTTTGAAGAGTCCAAGAATGCCTCCACCAAAGCTGTTCCTGAATCAGTTTCAGGAGACCTCAACTTTGATGATCTGATGCATTCAATCAATGAAGAGGACTCAAAAGCTTCCACTACACCCAGTGTGGAACCTGCTAATCATGATGGACATGATGATGATTATGTCAATACACCCTGTGTGAATAAGTGTACTGACTTAATTACAACTGCATGTCCAGAACCTATCAATGCTGATTTTCCCAGTTCCTCTTCTGATATGTTCAACAGTGGTCAGACATGTTCAACAAGTGAACAGGCTCAAGACAACAGTGTGTCTGAAAATCTTGAGAGCTGTTCAACAGGACCTGCTGAAGATGTTAACAACTCTGGTAAGTCATCATTGAAAAATGATCCTAAGTGGATCAGGTGTCACCCCAATGATCAAATAATTGGTGACATCAATAAAGGGATACAAACTCGGTGGGACAGCTTAGGGAACTTTTGTATGTTCTCTAGTTTTGTTTCACTGATGGAGCCAAAGAAGGTGGATGAAGCACTAAAAGATGCCAATTGGATCACTGCCATGCAAGAAGAACTCAATCAGTTTGAGAGAACCAAAGTATGGAAGCTGGTCCCTGCCCCTAAAGGAAAAACAATAATTGGCACAAAATGGGTTTTCAGGAACAAAATGGATGAGCAAGGTCATGTCATTAGAAATAAGGCAAGACTGGTTGCTCAGGGCTACAGACAGGAGGAAGGCATTGACTATGATGAGACATTTGCTCCTGTGGCCAGGCTAGAAGCAATTCGTTTGTATCTAGCCTACGCTGCTCATAAGAGCATAAAGGTATTTCAAATGGATGTGAAGAGTGCATTTTTGAATGGGAAGCTGCAAGAAGAAGTATATGTCAAGCAGCCTCCAGGTTTTGAAAATAAACAACACCCAGGTTTTGTCTATAAGTTAGACAAAGCTCTCTATGGTCTCAAACAAGCCCCTAGAGCCTGGTATGACACTCTTACTGAATTCCTTATGAGCAATGGGTACTCCAGAGGTAAAGTGGATACAACATTGTTCATAAAGAAGGTGAAGTCTGATATTATGCTTGTTCAAATTTATGTGGATGACATAATATTTGGTTCTACTAATGAGCAACTATGCAAGAATTTTTCATTACTCATGAAATCCAAGTATGAAATGAGTATGATGGGAGAACTAACTTTCTTTTTAGGATTACAGGTTAAACAAACCTCAACTGGAATTTTTATAAATCAAAGAAAGTACACTTTAGATCTTTTGAAAAAGTTTAACTTTGATCAAAGTTCTCCTATTAAAACCCCAATGGCAACCAATGTAAAATTGGATGCTGATGCCAGTGGCAAAGCTGTTTCAGTAACAGCTTACAGAGGCATGATTGGGAGCTTGCTATACTTGACTGCTAGTAGACCTGATATTATGTTTGCCACCTGTTTATGTGCTAGGTTCCAAGCTGATCCAAAGGAATCACATCTAGCTGCTGTTAAACGAATCTTCAGATACCTGAAGGGTACTCCAGGTTTGGGTCTTTGGTATCCCAAAGACTCAAGCCTTAAACTAACAGGTTATTCAGATTCTGATTTTGCAGGCTGCAGGTTAGACAGGAAAAGCACAACAGGTGGATGTCAACTCCTTGGTGGAAAGTTGATCAGTTGGAGTAGCAAGAAGCAGAACTCAGTGTCCACTTCTACTGCTGAAGCTGAATACATTGCTGCTGGAAGCTGCTGTGGGCAGATTCTGTGGATGCAGCATCAGCTTGAAGACTATGGGCTTGTGTATAGGAAAACTCCTATTCTGTGTGATAACACAAGTGCCATAGCCATCTCCAACAATCCAGTATTTCACTCAAGAACAAAGCATATTGAAGTCAGACAACACTTCATCAGGGATCACATCCAAAAAGGTAATGTGGAGGTAAGTTTTATTTCCACAAATGAACAGCTTGCAGACATTTTCACCAAACCTCTGGATGAAACAAGGTTTAATTACCTTGTCAGCAAGCTTGGCATGTTAAACAAGAGTGACTAAGTGTCTCTCAACGGTCTAATAATTCGTATGTCTCACACTGCTCAAGTTTCTCTGAACAGCTTAGACAGAACAGGTTATACATGTTCTGTACTTAGTCATTTGTCTGAAAAACTTGAACAGCTTGAGCATACAACAGGCTGAACAAAAACAGTTTAACCTGTTTATTCGTCCAGCCTGCTCTGATGGTTCAGTCTTCAACCTGTTCACTTCTTCACACTGTAACCTGTTCATCTATTGAACTCAACCTGTTCTCACAAAGGAGAGCAGGCTGAAGGAACAGTTTGAAGGAAGAACGGCTTGAAGACTGAAAACCTTGTTGACCCTGATCATCACAGGTTTGACCATCAGCGTAGACCAACAGTTTAATTACCTTTCTTCATAATTAAGTTTCTTAAATTATGTTTTATTTAACTTAATTACTGCGGATAATGTATGTTACGTGTGTTAGTGATCAAAAAGGTCAAGTGGTCTGACAATGTTTCTGACATGGACAACCGTTCCGTTTTCCGTTAACAAACATTTCAAATCAAACCGCCCAAATCTTTTCTCTCTCATACACACGACCATTCAAAATCCTATAAGTACCACCATACTGTTTCATCTTCGTCTTCCTCATCATTCCCAGAAATTCTCAAGAACCCTAAAATCGACTAAGTGTCTTTTGCTTCCTCAAACCTTCAAATCTCTCAAATGGCTCACAGACCCAATCCCTTTCTGCCAGTTTTCGTTGGTGAGGATGTTGTTAAACATCCTTCTGTCACCACGATGCTGACCCTGAAACCCACCAACTACATAGCAAACCTCACAATCCCCAAAAACTATGTGGGGAAGGGTTACGATCAAATGGTGGAATTCCTGCAAGTTCATCCGTTGAACTATGCCCTGACTGCATCTCCTGGTGTCCTGTACCAGGAGATGGTATACGAGTTCTGGTACACCTGCTCTTACAATCCAAACACTAAGGTTATCAGAGGTACTATTCTCAATGGGACTCAAACGATTGAGATTACAGTCGATCTTTTGAGGGAAGTTCTTCATCTTCCAGTGGCTGAGACCTATGATCTCCCTCAGCCTGAAAATGAGCAAATGGGCAATCTGCTACGCTTCTGTGGTGTGGCAGAACCCAAGGTTGGAGCTACTCTGTACAGGAAGGAGTTATCACCTACATATAATTTCCTATTTGCCTCTGTGGCAATGTCATTCAGCAGCAAGGTTGGTTCCTTTGACCAACTTAGTAGAGATGAAGTGCCTATAGTCCTTCAGCTGGTGGATGGGACTACACTTGACATGGCCAAATGGATCTTCTTTAACATGAGAAACCTGGTACAACAAGACACAAGACCAGCAGCTGTCAGATATCCCAGGTTCCTGAGTCTCATCTTCTGCCATGTCTGTGGTGAGCATCTATATCACTCTCAACCCCTACTTAAAACTGCTGCATTCCCTGTGATAGGGAATAGGGTGTTTCATACTCCTGTACTGGAAAATGAGCCTCCTCTCTCAACACCAATGAGGAAGCTGTTGGGTTTAGTGGAAGGACCCTCTGCTGTGAGGGTGGATCCAGTCACTGCTGCTCCCGGTGGAAAATCCAAAGCCAGGTCTAAGTTGGTAAAAAGGACCTTGGCAGCTGAAGCTGGGCCTGCTAAAAAGAAGGCCAAAACAGCTCAAGCTGAGTCTGCTCCCTTAGCCTCTGTGGCTGAGGAAGAGCAGATTCCTCACCCTGGCTCATTTGTTGAGCCTTAAGCCTTTGTGGCTGGTGCCTCTGTGGCACAAGAGACTATGGAACAGTCCAGCCCCACTGTTCCTGACCCAGTCTCCCATCCAGTCCAAACAGATCCCCTCTCCTCTCCACAATCACCCACTTCATCCATCCGTTATCAAAGAAAATCATTAGCCAAAAAGAAACTAGCCCAGAAAACAGTCTCCTCTGTTCCCTCTCAACAGGGTTCAGTTGTAAAAGAAGCAACCCAAGCTGCCTCTCCTATTTTGGGAGAAGGTTCAGCTCATTTGGAGCCTGCTTCACTCCAGCCTGAGTCACCCTTGAGTCAGCCTAGACCCTCTGGTTCCTCCCAACAGGAACCAGTTGTACAAATGGAGATACCCACATCAACTATCCCAGCCTCCCAACAGGCTGAGGATATTGAAAGACAGGAGCCCTCTCCGCTCCACACTGAGTCCACACTGTCCCCCACTCATATCTCCTTACACCCTGAGTCTGCACGAGGTGCCCACGCTGCTGATATAGACCAATCAGCAGCTCAGCCTCAAACTTCTGTTCCCCATGATTCAGCTGTTCAACACCAAACAGCTGCTGAGGGACCAACAACACAAGCTGATGAACCTCAGGGATCATACCATCCCTCTGGTGAGGCTGATCCCTCAATGCAAATTCCATCAGCAGGTTTCACCACTGCTGATGTTGAAATGCATATCCCATCTCCCCATGATGAGGTGCCTTTAGACCAAGGCACTGCAGAGGGAACCACCACTGGTCTTCATGAGGGTGCTGCAACACAGGCAGCATCTGAGAGGCCCCAAACATCATCTCCTTCTCCTAATGATGCAGCTACAGCCGCTGCTGAAGGACCCCTTGATCCCTCTAACCTGGGCCACCTTACTTTTGCCCAGGCTATGGAACTATTGTCCAAAGTTTCTCTTCCTTCTCCCTCTCATCCTCAAACACCAGCCTCATCATCATCTTCTCCATCTACTCACTCCAAACAGTCCACCCATACACCACCATCTCCCAAAGACCTGCCTTTGAAGGATCAGCTTTCATTGCTGACCAACAAAGTTGGTTCTTTGGAACATACCATGCACTCCCTACCATCCATAATCTCAGACTCTGTGTCTGAGCAGCTCAAAGGATTCTTTGATACGTTTAAAGAATCCTTCCCAGTTACTCCACAAGCTGACCACTCTCCACAGCTGCTTGCACTCACTGCACAGCTGCAAAATGTAACCAACTCTCTTTCCTCTATCCTCTCCTCACAACAGGACTCTGTGTCCTCTATGACAGCTATTTCTCAACAGCTGTCCTCTCTCCTCACTTCCTGTAATACTACCATTCCTTCCACATTGGCCAGCCTGAACACTCTTATAGGTTCTCTATCAAATTCTGTGTCATCAAACCTTGCTGATGTGCAAGATTCTCTTGAACTTCATCTTGCACAGCTCCAAAGTTTGTTGTTCACAGCTTCTGATAGAGACAACATTGTTAAGCTGACCACTTTTGCTGATTCCCATTCTTCTTCTCTTCAAAACTGTCTTTCCCAGCTTGGTGAGGTGAAGGACAACTTGGCTTACTTAGTGAACAGCCTTGTTGGTCCTAAACCTCCCAAACCTGCTGGCAAGCCTGCTGACTTTGTGTCTTCAGGCAGACCAGGGGTTGAAGTCGCTGCATCATCTCCTTCAAAGGGGGAGAAATCATCTGCCTCGAAGACTAAGTCTAAGGGGGAGAAGATTCCTTCTCCTAAGGAGATACCAGTGTCTGCAACCCAAACTGATCAACCAGCAGAAACAGGTGCAGCTGAAGGTGCTTCCCAAGCTGCTATGCCTACTCAGGCTGGCTCTCCAAACCCTGCTCAGTCTAAGGGGGAGGAAGTCATTCCTGAGGACAGGCCTAGCAGCAAAAGGAGGCACCTTATTCTTTCAGAGGAAAAAGAAGAAGAAGAAGAAGAAGAAAGTATTCCTGAAGCTGCTGTCCCTAAAGCAGCAGCTAAAGGAAAAGAAAAGGCAGCGGTGGATCCTATTGAGCAGAAACAGGCAGAAACTCAGTTTCACAAAGCCAGAGCCAAAGAGATGGGCCTCCCTATGCACAAATACTTTGAGTTTAGGGAAGAACAACTTAAGGCTCTGGAAGAGTTAAGAAAAGAAGAACAATCTGCCAAAGCTGCTAAGTCTCTTGCCCTCCAAGAAGCAAAGAAAATAAAAATGTCTACCTTGGAGGTGCAAAAGAAAATAATGGAAGCTGCCAAGCAATCAGCAGGAGAAAAAGGGAAGGAAGTGGAAAAAGGTACTCAGGTCTCAGTGACCAAATCAACAGTACCTTCTGCCAGAGCCAAATTCCATTTTGACAACTTGGCCAAAAAGAAATTTCATGATGTTGCTACTAGAAGGCTGGCCAAGGAAGGAATTGTCAAAGCTGTTCCCATATCAAGAAAAGGCACTCAGTGGAAACTTCAGATCACAAGGATGGGTGCAACAGGCCCTGAATTGGAATCATATGATCACGCTGATGTGGCTCAAATGGGTTACAGGGAATGGGTGGAACTGGCAGTTGCCCTGAGCCAGTCTAAGTCAGAAACGGCTAAGACTATCAGGGCATACATAAAGAAGCGGATGGAGAGAGTGAGTGAGTTGGGCCTGATCCCTAAAGAAGTCAAAGAGGGTGTCTCTGTGACATCCCCTAAAATCAAGGCCAGAAGGAAAAAGAGAGATTCAGAGCTGGAAGAACTCCTTATGATGATTGAACAAGGAGATTATGCTGTGGAAATTAAAGGAGTTGACCACAGCCTGCCTGAAGGAGTTGAATTTGAAGATGGCAAAGTGATTGAAGAGCCTGAGTTAGGGGCATTTTTTGTGGATCCCTTATCTCAGAAGAAATGTTTTCAAAGAGCTTCTGACCTACACAAAGTTGGTCTTAAGCAGCTTGCAGCCTTCAGAATTGCCACCTCCTTCAGTCAGTCCAGCCAATGGAGAGCAGCTGTCTGGGAAGAGCTGAAAGGATTTTATGACAGAGGTGAGCTCCAAAGTTCTAACTTTATGTTTCTTACAGCTGAACTTGAAGAACATGAAGAAACAAGGGAAGAACTTTTAAAAAGATTCAAAGAAGGGATGCCACCCCCTGTCGAATGAAGTCCACCTGCCATCTGGGTAGGTGAAGAATGGAAGCTGTCCATTAGTTGGACAGGCTTGCCATTATCTGCTCCCGTCTCAAACAGTCCAAATCTTGTACATAAGTTGTACACTCTGTACATTAGTTGTACACAATTACATTAGTTGTAATTTTTTTTTTATTTTTTACATTAGTTGTAAAATACATTAGCACATTAGTTGTACTTTTGTAAGAACATATGTTGTTCAAGTATAGTCAAGAATCAGTGTATATATAAACTGATCTTTTACTTTACTGTAATGTTGTAATTTTATTTCAGCAAATGTACTGTAAAAATATATAGTGATTTTTGACAAAACCAGCTTGGACTGGTTATTGCAAATAGGGGGAGATTGTTAGGCACAAAAAGGCCTCAGTCAAACCTGCTCTACATCTGAGGGGGAGATTTTATATTCAAACCTGTTGATGCATTTGAAGGTTGTATTTAAGGCCTGTTATATGCCTTATTGAAACCTGAAAATGATTTGCAATATCAGTCTAAAGCTGTTCTATACGTTGCATGTGTTGCAACCAAGACAGTTTGTCCAAGCTGATCAGTCTGCTGATCAGGCTGGACATAAACTGTCTACGCTGCTCTACACTGTTGAGCAGCTTGGGCATTTTTAAAGTGTTCTGTTCTTTGTGAACAGAACCTGTTCTTTGTGAACAGGCTAAACACTTTATGGAATTAGTTTCCAAGTCATCATGTATTGTTTTTAACTACCAGATCAGTTTACACAGTTGAAGACAAAGTGGAAAGCAGAACCGCTCAGCCTGCCCAAGCTGTTCTGTTACATGAAGACAAACGGATATTTGAAAAAGGGTGACAGACCTTTTTCTTATATCAAAATAGGCCTTTACAAGGAAGAAAGACGCAAAGTTGACATTCCTAAAATGGTTAAAGGCAATGCAACAGTAGAAAGTAAAAAGACAAAAGTTCTGCACAAGAGAAGGCAAGTCTGCTTTTCAGAAAAGTGCAGAAAAGTTATATTGTCTTTTCAAACAAGACTTCTCCTTTTTCATTCTGCCCAATGAAGATGTTTCTCTTAGATCCTCTAAGTGAGTATAAAAGGAAGCTTCTAAGGTCAGAAAGAATGTGAAGAAAGCTAAGTGCTTAAACCAAGAGTGAACGTGCAAGTGTGATATTCATGCATGCAAATCTTCTGTAAACAAGCTTCTGTGTGTCTAAGCTGTTTACCAAAGCTGTTCCTTAAAGTCTTGTAAAATACAGTGAGTGCATCTTAGTGAGTGTGTTCATTGTAATCTAGTTTGAGTGTGTCTTAGACTAGAAACCATACTGTTGTATTCTGTCATCTCAGCTTGAACAATTCCGCAGTCAAGCTTGTTTGTAATTAACATTTGTTGATAATACATACAAACATTGAGAAAAAGAGTGTGTAGATTTTAAATACTGTATTCACCCCCCCTCTACAGTTTATTACTATATACTTTGGGAACCTTTCGGGACCTACAAAAGATTACACAACGGCTTAGAAATAGTGCTGAAATCTTTGATAAATCTCCTATAAAATCCAGCGTGCCCCAAAAACGATCTGACTCCCTTAACACTGGTTGGTGGTGGCAAAGACGAGATAAGCTGAATTTTGGCCTTATCCACTTCCATTCCTTTCTCAGAAACCACATGACCTAAGACAATCCCTTCCTTGACCATGAAGTGGCTCTTTTCCCAGCTAAGCACCAAGTTCGTTTCGGTGCACCTTTTCAAGACTTGCTCCAGATGGTGTAAACAACCCTCAAACGTCTTGTCAAAGATGGAGAAGTCGTCCATGAAAATCTCCAACGAGCCTCCTACCATATCTGAGAAAATTGCCATCATGCAACGCTGAAAGGTAGCAGGAGCGTTACACAACCCAAACGGCATTCGTCTATAGGCGAATGTCCCAAAAGGACACGTGAACGTGGTCTTCTCTTGGTCATCAGCGTGAATAGGAATCTGATTGTACCCCAAATATCCATCCAAAAAGCAATAGTATTTCTGACCTGCCAGCTTCTCAACTATCTGATCTATGAAAGGAAACGGGAAGTGATCCTTTGAAGTGGCTGCATTCAACTTCCTATAATCTATGCAGACTCTCCAACCCGTCACTGGTCTAGTTGCAATCTGACCATCTTCGGTGTTTATCACTGTCACCCCAGACTTCTTAGGCACGGTCTGTGTTGGGGGGACCCACTGGCTATCAGAAATGGGGTAAATGATACCCGCATCCAACCACTACAACACCTCCTTCTTTACCACTTCTCTCAAGTTCGGGTTGAGCCTTCGTTGTGCATCCCTTGAAGGTTTACTATCAGCCTCTATGATGATTCTATGCATACAAATAGTAGGACTTATCCCCTTAAGATCAGAGATCGTCCAACCCATAGCTGCCTTATGCTTTCCCAACACTTCATTTAATGCCCCTTCTTCCTCTTTTGTCAAATCTGAAGCTATGATCACTGGCAAACTCTCTTGTGGCCCTAAAAATACATATTTAAGATGCGTAGGCAAGGCCTTGAGTTCCAATGTAGGAGCCTGCTCTAAGGATGGTTTGTTTGACTCCGGAAGATTCTCGGGTAACTTCTCAAACTTTAATGACCATGGAGGTTGCTTATTCGGCTTCGATCCTCCAAACATCTCCTCCCAATTCATCAACCAACCCCATTCAGCCTTCTCTTTCTCTTGGCATGACAATGCATACCCCAATTCATCTCGGCTAGTCATCAGTGGTACTTGTGATCCTGCTAACTCATCAAGGTAATCTATAAAATAGCACTCTGAATCATCAGAAACATTAGGGACAACACTGAAAACATTCAATTTTAATTTCCTATTCCCGAAGGCTAAGTCCAAGGCACCCGTCCTACAATTAATTTGGGCATTAACAGTAGCCAAAAATGGCCTACCCAAAATGATTGCAGGCTGGTTATCCCGACTTCTCTGATCTGAATCTAATACAAGAAAGTCTACCGGGTAATAGAAATCTTCAACTTTAACAATTACATCGGTTAACATACCCATTGGAACCTTAGTGGATCGATCAACTAGTTGTAAAAGCACATCTATGGGTGTTAGGCTTCCTAAATCGTGCTGATCAAATAAGTTTCCTGGGAGTATATTAACACTTGCTCCCAAATCTAACAATGCTTTTTTAATCCTAATGTCACTAATAGTAACAGAGATAAGAGGTGAACTTGGATCCTTAAGCTTGGGTGGCAATGAACTTGAGACTACAGCACTTACCTGCTCCGTGAGGTTGATTTGCTTCGGCAATACCGTAGGATACTTGCGCTTTTGAGTGCACAAATCTTTCAGAAACTTCGCATACGCCGGAATTTGCTGCAATGCTTTCACCAGTGGAATGTTGATCCTCACTTGATTGAATGTTTCCCATAGATCCTCTATCTGCGGCCCTTTCTTCCCATACATTGGTCTATTCGGGTCCTCTAGAGCTGATGGGTATGGAGGTGTCGGTTCAGGCTTTGGTTGCTCTTCTTTTTGCACCACAACTTCCTCGAACTGAACTTGCTTCTTCAACTTCACCTCCTTCTCAGATTCTGAATGTGGGACATTCTTCCCATCATCTATGATCTCCTCAACATCACTTCCTACATCTTCCACTTCCGGCATCACAACTTTGTTATCAACCTTCTTACCACTATGCAAGGTAGTAACTTTCTACAACTCACTGACTTCGTTCAGCTCTTCCACCTCATGTACTGACTGTTTTTCTTTACCTTTAGAATGGGAAGGATTGACTTGAGTATTGCTTGGTAATCTGCCTTCATCTCTCTTTGTAAGCTGATCTGCGATCTGCCCCATTTGATTCTCTAAACTGGCCATTGACTTAGTCTGTACATAGGATTGTTGCTTCAGATAATCCATAAGCTGATCCATCTTTGAGTCTTTGGTAGCTTCATGAACAACAGGTTCCTTTTCTTCCTTGGTACCAGATGATGCACCACCATAAAAATTTCTACCCTACGCATACTGATTCCCTTGATCAAATCTGGGTTTTGTATACTCCTCGGCTCTTTCATCATCTCTCCAACGAAAGTTAGGATGACGCCTCCATCCAGGATTGTAGGTTTCTGAATGAGGGTCAAACCTATCTTGTCTTGGTCGAAATCCAGACTTCTCACTTGCTTGTTCACCTTGGACATGGTAGCAAAATTCAGATGTGTGAGTATACTCCCCACAAGTGACACACATCACCGGTAAACGCTGTTCTGGTTGCTCCTTTTTCATCAAGGCATCTAACTTCTTACTAAGGGCCTCCATATTTATCATGACATCTCTTTTCCAAGCATTATCGATTCCCAATACTTGAACTCCAATTGAAGTATCAGACCCGACTTGTACCTTTGACCCCTTTGCCAACTGTGCTAACAATTCCCATGCCTCATCATGCTCTTTAGCCAAGAATGTACCCCTCGAGGCTGCTGTGATCATATTTCTGCTCTCTTGGCTAATACCATCAAAGAAGTTCTTCACTAACATCCACTTGGGTACCTCATGATGTGGACATGCCCGTAACATCTCGTTCAGTCTCTCAAAAGCCTCATGAAATTGCTCCCCCGGGTTCTGCTTAAAACTAGTAATGCTATTCCTCTTTTTAGTTGTTTTACTAATCGAATAAAACTCGTTGAGGAAAGCTCTCTTCATCACCTCCCAATTACGAATGCTGTTTGCTGGCAAGGAAGTGAACCAGTGCTTTGCTTTATCTTTAAGAGAAAATGGGAACAATCGTACTTTGAGAGCGTCCACGGGTAATCTTTGCACTCTATTAGCCTTGCAAATCGCTGAGAATTCGGTTAGGTGATCGTATGGCTCTTTACTCTTTGTTCCATGAAAATGAGGAATGATGGTGAACAAATGAGTTTTTATCTCCGGTTCATTCTCAATTTCAGGATACTGAATCGGTGACATATCAGGGACATCACCCGGTCTGTAATGGGTCTCCACAGTCCTCCTATCATCTGCCATGTTTACAATGGGTTCAGTGTCACTTTCAGGTTCCTCTGAATGTATGGATTGCTCTTCTGAATCAGATGTCTCCAGTGTACTTCGATTACCGCTAGTTTCACCACTAGGCCAATAACCTCTATGTAACTTCCTTAATGAACGAGCAGTCCTTTCAATCTCTGTCTCATGTTGCAATGGAGAAGTTCGCCCTGAATAACGAGTATGCATATACCTGAGATACACACACACACGTGAAGATTCTGAACTTTGCTGTTCAGAATGTTAACAGAAATGAAAATACTGAAAATTAAACTAAAATAAAACCAAATTAACTAACTACTATAAACAAAGATATTTACAGAAACAATTACCCCAAAACTATTTTAACAAGCGCTGCCATTCCCCGGCAACGGCGCCATTTTGATGGACCCAGTCGTATGAGTATCAAAAATAACCCAAAAATACTATATAGATAGGGTAAGTGGGATCGAATCCACAGGGAAAGTTAGGTTGCTAAACTAGTTCAGAGACTGTTTGGATTGAGTTTGAAATCATCTGTTTTAAGCTAATCTCCTATCGTAAATTACTATTGTCGCAATGCCACACACAAGAGTTAAATTAAAGAAGTTTCACTGGGAGAAAGAGGGTGTTTGCTCTCTCGTTATACATACCATGGCAATTCAGAATGTTACGGATACCATTTACAGAAATTAATACGGGTTTACAACTTATGCTCCAAAACAACGTATACCACCCTATTGACTGTCTTCCTCCCCTATAGAGAGTGGGCACAACCAATGACATGGATATCAACCATTTTAGATACACTCATTGTTCATTCACATTTATTCATGCAAATATAATCCCTTTTACAGTTTCCATATAAAAGAATTGGTATTCGCAACAAATACTCTTAAGACAAGGTATGCAAGTCTATTAATTGTCTTCCCCATGTTAATGAGCCGGCACAACTAATGATATCACTATACCCTGTTATATACAATACCCATTGATTATAACCATTCATTCATTCATAAATAAGATCCACAACCCCTTTAGGCACAAATGGAAACTGAAATTAATTAAACATTCATTCACAGCATAGTATGCAAACTAGAGAACAAACACCACAAAGTATTTAGCCAAGCATAGCTTGAACTAGCATACCAACAGTGTTAAACATAAAGGAAAGCATTCACACTACCAACAATGCGTAAATACAATAGATTGGACGCCAATGCTTGATCCTTGATTGATTCACGATGCTTTTCTCCTCTGATTCGCCCCTAGAACTGCCCTGTGTGTCTGTGGAACTCCAAACTTGCGAACCCCCTAAACTGGTAACTTCCCTCCTCAAGAACTGCAGCTTTCGCAGCAACTGCCGCACCAGCGTCGCCGCTTGCGTCTGGGACGCCGCCCTCACTGATTAGGACACTCAGACTCTGTAATTGAGGGTTTTGGGCGTTGTTCTGGCGTCTGGGACGCCTGCTGGGACACCCTGCACGAAATCTTCACTCCAGCTACCATTTTTCCTTACTTTCTTGCCAAGCAACTGAAATCACAAAAACCTACATTAGCAGTACCAATTATCTTACATTTACACATTAAAACATAGTAAAAACACATAGAAATGGAAGTGATTTACATCACTGATCACTTAATTTAAACTATGTGTTAACAAAATTTTCTATCTGAAAGTATTAAACAAATAAATAGACAATAAAGAAAATATTTAATATTTAAATTGTAGAATATTGATGAGTAGTATGAAACTCGAAAAACGATAAACTCGAAGAAAAACTCGAAGTCGCGCTCAGTAAACTCGAAAGAACAAATTCAAAAGTAGGTGATTTATGACCATCACTGTTGACCTATTTATACCAACTTCCTTCGAGTTTGTGACCTTTCTCGAGTTTACTAGCCAAACTCGAGGCCTTGCCAAATTCGAATGTGTATTCGAATTTTGCTTAGACTCGAATTTAATCTGAAAATTTTGAAATTTTCGAAAATCTTTGAAGTAAATTCAACATTTTCAACATTTTCAACTTTTTCGAGTAACGGAATAAACTATGCATAATATTTTACCCTAAGCACAAGATTTTTCACGCAATATTTATATTATTCAACTAGGAATGCACCCTCAGTAATTTTGACCTTCTTCCTAAGAAAAAATAAAATAAAATAAAAATAAAAATAAAAATAAATTAAAATAAAATAAATTTAAAATTGTGAACAAAAATTAAACTTAGACTAATCTATGTTATTTAGAAATTTACAACCTATACTTAACACTAAGAATATTTTTGACGAGTATTGTCAAAGAAAGGTTCAATCAGATAGCGGTGTCAAATACGCACTTTAAGTATTCAAACTTTCACACTTAGGAATTTTTTGATTCCTTTTATTGTTTGTCGTGACATACACTTCTAGCCGATTGTTGGTATTATTTTCCCTTTAAACATGTTACAATTCGGAATATCCCTTGGCCCTTTTATTTATCATGAAATTATCTTACGTGACTCATACATAGACATACTTTTATGATCAAGGCATACACAAAATGATTAAACAGGTCTGTATTTACATACAACAAAGTGTCTTAGTTTGTCTTAAGGTTTATTTTTAAAGCTAGCAAGACAGCGGTGATAGGTCTGTACCAACGTACAACAGAGCGACTTATCTTGCTAACTCGAATCAAAACAGGGGCAACAGGTCTGTACTTACGTACAACAGAGTTACTTGTTCTGACTCTCAATTCAATATCATGATTTTTCTAATTTCTCCATTTCTTTAAGATGTATCTGTTGTTGCTATACATTCCCAGAAAGTTTGCATACCTCACTCACATCAAAGTCTGTATGTCTCTAACATAAAAATTAAGACCAGTTGGTCATACATCTAAGTTAGTGACACGTTTGACTTTTTCTTGAATATTTCATTAGCCTTGAGACTCCCTATATGTATTATGCCTACCAACACATCATACTAGATAATGTATAACACTTAGAATTTTAGGTGCATTAAGTATGAAAACTAAATACTTAGAGCTTGTATTAACTGTGCTAATTTTCGTCACTTTGAACCTATGTATCTAAGACTTTAACTCTTTTTCTGATATTCTCTTTTTTTGAACTTTTTATGGTTTTCTCTCTTTTTTCTTTTGTTTTTCATAAATAAAATAAGGAAATAAAGTAACCTACTAACTTACTATTACAGGAAACTATCCTAAGCTACTAGACTTACTATAAAAAGAAAGAAAAACTACAGCTATAAAAAGAAATAAAAACTCTACTAAGGTCAATTTACTCTGGGTTACGCATTCCATTCAGTTGAATCAAATACTCAAAACGTATTTTATCAAAAGCCTTGGTAAATAAATCTGCATTATTATCATCCGTTGCCACTTTTACCAGCTTTATTAAATTCTTTTCAGCACAATCACGTATAAAATGATGTCTTATGTCTATGTGCTTTGTTTTACTATGTTTAACTGGATTATTAGTTATAGCAATTGTAGATTGGTTATCTATCCTAATAGGAGTTTGAGTATAAGCCAAACCGTAATCTCGTAATTGTTGTTGCATCCACAAAACCTGTGAACAGCAACTACCAGCAGCAACATATTCGGCCTCGCACGTTGACACGGCTACCGAAGTTTGTTTCTTGCATTGCCAGGAAACGAGGATCCCACCTAGGAATTGACACTCTCCAGTTGTTGATTTGCGCGTCAAACTGCATCCTCCGTAGTCTGAATCCGTGAACGCCTCCAATTCCAGATCGCCCTCCGCGTGATACCAAAGTCCCAGCTTCGGTTTCGACTTGAGGTATCGTAGAATCCTCTTCACAGCTTTCATGTGCATCTCTTTCGGATTAGCTTGAAACCTTGCACAAATACAAACAGCAAACATAATATCAGGTCTTGAAGCAGTTAAATACATAAGTGACCCAATCATGGCCCGATATAACGTCGGATCCACATCGGTATCACTTTCAGTACCCGGTCCGAGATTGTGATTCACTTGAATTGGTGTGCTGAAATGAGCTGTCAGTTTTGTCCATTCCATCCCGAAGCGCTCTAATATGTCGTAGACATACTTCGTCTGATGGATAAACATCGCCTCCTTCTTTTGGTCAACTTTCAACCCCAGAAAGAAATTCAACTCACCCATTGCACTCATCTCGAATTTTGACTTCATCACCTTTTCAAAATCCTTGCACATTTGCTCGTCTGATGATCCAAAGATGATATCATCGATGTACACTTGTACCAAGATGAAGTGTTCCCCTTTTCTCTTCACGAACAGCGTAATGTCTATCCTTCCTCTTTCAAACCCATTTTCTAACAGATGGTTGGATAACGTCTCGTACCACGCCCTCGGTGCTTGATGCAATCCATACAGAGCCTTATCTAATCGATATACTCTGTCTGGATATTTCGGATCTGTAAACCCGGGCAGCTGTTCTACATACACCAGTTCCTTCACTTTCCCATAATGGAAAGCACTCTTAACGTCTAGCTGATAAACCTTAAATCCCTTGAAGGAGGCAAAATCCAGAAACAAGCGAATTGCTTCCAGCCTTGCTACTGGCGCAAACACCTCATTGTAATCGATTCCTTCCTCTTGGTTGAAACCCTTTACAACTAACCTTGCTTTGTTGCGAGTGACTATACCCCGATAGTCTCTTTTGCACTTAAAACCCATTTGGTTCCTATTGCTATTTCCCCTCGAGGTAATGGAACTAACTCCCACACTTCTAGTTTCCTAAATTGTGAAAGCTCTTCCTACATCTCTTCAACCCAAGAGTTATCTTTAGTGCCATTTGCATATTTTTCGGCTCTACTTGCGAGATAAAGCATGAATAGAGGCAGGTATGAAAGGCCTCGGAGTCATTTATCATCGACAACAACACAGTGTTGTTATTTAAACTACTCCTAGTCCTCACACCGGCACTAGGACTTCCTATGATACTCTCTATAGGATGATTCTTGTTGATCCTAGATGTCTCTATCTCGTCAACTCTTAGATTATCTCCCAAATTAGATCCTATCTCTCCTAACGGTGGAACAACCTCAGACTCCACATTTCCTTCCTCATGGACATTTTCCTTAGAGTTAGAAACTGTAGTCTGATTATCGTTTGTAGGCACTTCAGATTTAGTAACTTCAGGAGATCCATCTTCAGTTGAAGTAGGCTCAGTTGTTGGTTGAAAAGTGGTCCTCGGAAAGCTATGACCCTCGTCATTCAGATTTAACGACGCAATGTCCTTTTCGATTGTACCTGCATTTTCATCCAAAGGAATGTTAAATGACTCAAACAGTTTGTCATAGTCAAAAATCCATTCCGGACCTGTTTGGGGTTCATGTGTATAACTTGTGACTTCAATGTTATACACAATCTCTACTGTACCATTAGTTTTGTTAAAAACCTGTTTGTTTGGTGAGTTCGGCACATAACCTAGGAAGTATCCTTCGTCAGCCTTTTCACCAAACTTAGGTTGATGTTTTATTCTCAGTAAAGTACATGGTACCCCAAAAGGTTCGAAGCCAGTTAAATTAGTTGGCCGTTTATTCAAAACCTCATAATGGTGAAGCATCCAGCTGTCATGTACAAAGATAGAAATAAAAGATTGAGAGCTATGAGAAGTGTTGAACTGAATAAGTTTTCTGATGGAACGTTGATTAAGGTGATGAATGGTCTGAAAGGCAAGCTGGCAGCAGATCAAAAGAGGAAGACAAAGAAAGGAGCTTTATCAGTTAACGATCGAAAACTCATGGTCGAATTTATTTCTAAAATTGAATGGAGGCTGTCAGATCGGAAAAGTATTAGAAGATTTGAACAGAAGCTGGGCTTGTCAACTTGAAGACTTTGCTACTTTCATCAAAGGGGGAGATTGTTGGAATATGTTTTAGTTGATGAAACTTCAAAGTCTAGGAACTTAATGTGTAATTTCCTTATAGTTTGTAATTTTGTATAAATAGTCATGTTGACTTTCTAAAATAGGGGAATCAGTCAGATCTGTCAGAGATATCATTTTTTACGCATTCAATTCTAGAACAGCTCTGTACGAAGTGAATATTCAGTTCATCATTTTTGTAATCATCAAGTTCTTCAATCAAATCATTCGGTCAGTATTGATTACATTTATTGTTCTTATTAATTGCATCTAATTGATTGAATTGGTAGAAACTACTTTTCACAAAGGACCCGGTTTAAAATATGGCATGCGGTATTCACTGCCTCCCCCCAAAACATGGTAGGAAGCTTTGAATCCGATAACATGGTCCTTGCTGCCTCAATCAATGTCCTATTTTTGCGTTCGGCCACCCCACTTTGTTGTGGCTCATAAGGTGCACTAAATTGATGCACTATGCCTTTTGATAGGCAATATACACCAATTACAGTGTTCTTAAACTCTAGTCCGTTATCATTACGAAGTCGTTTAACCCTTGTTCCATATGAATTCTCCACTTGGTCTAAGAACCTGATGAGCTTGGAAGCCGTCTCGTCCTTTGTACCTAAAAACAAAACCCAAGAAAAACGTGAGTAATCGTCAGTAATAACTAAACAGTACCAACTACCACCTATACTCATTTTGTTGATTGGGCCGAAGAGGTCCATATGCAACAAATCGAATGTGGCATTGATGGAGTTCTGAGGCTTGGCCTTGTGTGCCTTCTTGTGTTGTTTGCCCTTCTTGCATGGTAGACACTTATCCTCGAACTGAAAACTCTTCATAGGCATACCTTGCACCAATCCATTTTTCGTAATATAGTTCATCTTTCTCAGGTGCAAGTGTGCCATGCGTCTACGCCATAAAACCGACTCAGTTTCTGAAGCTTTAGATAACAGAAAAATTGGACCCATCGAAGATTCCGGCTTGTTCATGTCGAGCATATACAAGTCATTCTTCCTTGGAGCCCTCATCAGAATCCACTCTTCAGGTATCTTGAACCCCGGTTTTAGCACTAACGCTTCAGTGTCAGTGAACAGCACTGAATTCTTTTTGTCACAGATTTGAGATACACTAATGAGATTATGAACCAGTTTATCAACGTGATAAACTTGATCCAATTTGATCGTCCCATTAGTGACCACTCCAGTACCCGTGATGTTTCCTCCTTTATTTCCGGCGAATGATACAAAGCCCCGATTTCCTCCCTTAAAGTCTGTAAGTAGACTTCTTTCCCCTGTCATGTGCCTGGAGCACCCACTATCGACGACCATTTGTTGTTTAGACCTGTGGTTATCTCCTGCACACGAAAGAAAGTAGGTTAGTTATCACGGGGAACCTAAGCCATAACTGACTTGGTAATACCATTCTCTTCCACATACTTAAACTCTTTCAAATACCCAGCTCTCCTTTCAGGTGACTTGGGTCTTTGAACTAGAGTTTGTTGTGGTGCCGAGTGATTTAAATTCACTCTTTGCCTTTGTGTAGGCATTTGCTGTGGAGCTCTTGAATAATTACGATTATAATTCATTTCAGACTGATATCCCTGAGCTCTACCCGGTGTTTGATGTCTAACAGGAGTGTGTGACCTAACCGGAGTGTAAGCTCTGCTAGGTGTTATACTCCTATATTGTTGTGGCGGTCCAGAACTAGATTGATTAATGACTCGATTTGGTAAATTAGTCCTAATCACTTCTTTCGGTCTACCTTTCACCGGTATTTGTTTCACAGCCGTTTTTGGTGTAGCTTGCACAGTTTTCTCGGTACTCTGAGAACTACTAGTGCTTGCAACACTTGTAGAAGGCTTAGATTGTTCTAGCTTTCCTGGCTTAGGTGTAGTATCTACCTTCCTATGCGGACAGTTAGAAGCAACATGCCCCCTTTCGTGACATCTAAAGCAAGACATTTTATCAATTGACTTTTTGTGTGTGCCCTTTGATTTCGGTGTCTCACTAGTGTCTGACTCTTTTGGTTCAACTATAGCTACTGGTTCATCATCTTGATCATTAAAGTCAATTTTGTGTTGTCCTACTGGTTTATCACTAGAGGATGGCACAAATTTAACTTTCTTGATCTTGATATTAGAATCAGTTACCTTAGTTTCATTTTCCTTAACAGTTTCAGACACTGGTTCAGGTAATTCCTCTAAGTCAACTGATTTCTCAGTTTTCTCCTGAGGTTGAGGTACATAGTTATCATTGAAGGGTGGAGGACTCTCATGATATCCTAGACCTATAGGCTTTTTAGATTGACGTTGTGCATCTAAAATTTTCCCTAGCTTAAGAGATGAGTTCCTAAACTTTTCAAGTTTACTATTGACCTCAGCTACCTTTACCTTAGACTCAGCTAGCTCTATGTCTTTGGTTTTCAGCTCCTTGGTTAATGCCTCAACATGTTCGTACATGAGTTCTAACCTAACACACTGTTCGCTCAGTTTGTCCTTTAGAACTATAACATCCTGTGCATCAGCCTTAAGCTTATCCCTAAGATCTTGCTTTATCACTTCTAAGCTAGCATTTCAGATTTTAACGATGCATTTTGAGCAGATAATGTTTGATGTGATTCTAGTACTAAATTCAACCTATCGTTAGATGTAGCACATAAAACACATAAATCACGGAAAAGAGAGAAGTTTAGACTTACCTTGGTATGATCGGATTCCACGTTGGCCATCTGAGCGGCAAACTCCAGAATTGTCTGATCATCTGACTTCTCTACCCACATCGGACTTCTGTCATTCTGACTGCTGTCCCCAGTGATTTCCTCTGCCCCTTCACACCCATTCTCAGTTACTTCAGCCATAAAGGCTCTAGCATTCGATTCTGGATGTGTACTCCAGTCATAAGTGTCGTCTAGCTGTCTGTCTGATGTGACATTAGATAACAGACCAGCTATATTCGCTTGACTAGTTGAAGAACTTGGAAGATATCGTCCTTGTGATTAGTTCTGATACTGTCCTTGCTGATTCTGATACTGCCCCTGGTAATTCTCTACCTTCGGTCTCTGACACTCTCTAGCGAAGTGTCCCAAACCTTGACAGTTGTGGCATTTAACCTTGGACTTATCGAAGCCAATCCTATTGTTACTCATATTCAGATTTCTTCCCGTCCTTTTGATGAACCTCTTAACTCTCTGAGTTACCATGGCCAGTTGCCATTGTAGATCCATCTCTTCAAGATCATCAGGGTCTACCTGATCGTAATCCTCATCCCAGAGTGCAGGATCATTGATTTTGCCTTGAACACAATTGACGTAAGCGGCCACGAATGAAGCCAACAGATTCAGATGGTCTTCAGCCGATTTTGCGCTCATTGGCATCTTAGAATATCACTGAGATGTAGATGCCGGAGTAGCTTGCTGCTGCTTTTCTTCTGGTCTAGCGAACCCTAAGAAAGCCCTACTCTGTGATTCTTCAGTCTCTGCCGGTGACGACGTTTCTCCCGTGAAAAAGGCTGTAGCTGTCTTCATTTCAGCTGCCACTGAAGGTTTTGTCTTCCCGAAGTACATTGCAGGATCTTGAACTTGATCAAAATCCGACTCCTTCTTTAGCAACTCGAAATGATATGCCCTCAGCGTTCCCACCACATTTTCTAGAGACAGAGTATAGTATTTATCTTCATCATGCTTGATTAAGGCCACATACATCTCCCACTTGGCCGGTAAAGCATACAGAAGCTTGTTGTTCTTCTCAGTTTCACTATACTCAATGTCATGACTATCTAACTCTGTAAGCAGATGATAAAAACGGGTGATTGTCTCCTCCAGCTTTTCGTCCTTCAATGCTTTGAAGATTGCAAACTGTTGTTTGAGCATTTCCATGCGTTTCCTTCTAACCCTCGGGTTACCCTCACACCTCTTCTCCAGTGCATCCTACAGCTCTTTAGCTGTCTTCTGATTACGGAAATTGTGTAGTATGTTCTGAGGTAACGCCATCCGAATGATAGCATATGCACGTTTCTCTGCTTCATATATCTTCTTGTCGTCATCCTTCATCATAGAATAAGGAACAACCTTTTGTCTTCCTTCTACCTCAGCTGTAGGTGGAATGTATCCCTCGTCGATACAAATCCACATATGCATATCGTTGAATCGCGTGAAGTCGGCAAACCGATCATTCCACCAATAATAGTCTTCAAGTTTCATCAACTTTGGCGGAGTATTGACTTTTCCAACCTCATGATCCATCTCCATAAACCTCTGAAGACTTGTCATTGTTTCAAATATTTTTGAATTTAAACTTAATTAATTTAATTCGAAATTAATTTAAAAATAATACTTTCGAATTTATGTAAATTCGAATGTAATTAAATTTTAAATACGTTTAGAATCAAATTCGAAGTTAAGTTTGAAATTCAACTAAGTTCGAAATTAAAGACAAATTCGAAGGTTCACTAATCTCGAAGGTCCTCTTAAACTCGAAATCACTGATTCGACTTTAGTGTAAAGTCGAAGATCCAAGCAAATTCGAAATGGCCAATTTCGAATCAAACTTTAAACAATCTCGAAAGGAGCGTATAGGCAGTCAAACTTGAAAATTTGCAAACCCTAATTACCCCTTAATAAATTCGAGCGCCGCAAATTTGAAAAATGGCTAATACCTCGAGTTTTTCACGTTTTTCATATTAAATCAATATTTTTACAAGTAAAAATATTGATTTTGGTAAAAAACGTGAACTACAACAAGATATTTCCCGGAATCTAATTTGATAAGCTCGAAACACTATATATTACGTGAGATTAACCGTCCAAAAGCGTCAAGAAACCTAGGATGTATCTTTATGAACACGCAGAACAAGAAGAACACCCCGTAGGCTCTGATACCACTTGTAAGGTCTTGTACTCTCGGATCTATCTAGACGCGACACACACCAACGAGTGCGGAATCCTCGTTAGCGGCTTGACGGATAAATCACACTCACGGAACACGGAGACTACCACGGCATTATACGAACACTAATGAACGAACCTACGCGATGATTCTCTCCAAAAACACTCTAACAACACGGATAAACTCGAGATCGCCCTTTTGCTTAATCTCACACGAATTCTGCATAAGTCCTCTAATCATTCGAGTTAATCCCTAATAATAGAGACCCATTCGAGTTTGTCATGGACAAACTCGAATCCAGGCCCAAGGCCCATTCGAGTTTGTCCTCAAGACAAATTCGAATTTGACTACTATGTTAAATTCGAATCTAAGCTAAATTCGAATTTCACATGTCAACTTCTATTTGATTATATGTTTAACTTATGTTTGAATTAATCTTTGGACATTATGTTTGAACTTCTTGTAATACATTACATCAAGTTCAAACATACAATCAATAAATATCAAACACACAAAATCACATATATCAAACACTAGATATAGTCAATACCTTGCAATATCACTTGAACCAAAATGCTAATACACTTAGACTGCTATCGTGACACAGGGTGTACCAACAAATCCCATTTTGTCAAGTCATGATCTATTTACGTATTATAATGTTTTTCTTTGGTTTTGATCAATTGCATCTCTAAAGTGCTTGTGGTATTATTATAATAATAATGCATAAACAAAGTACGTACAAGGATAGGAAAACCTTGTAATGTGTGTTTTTTAGTTTCTTCATAGCTGTACATAATGACGACATTGACGAGTAATTTCAATACAGATGCTATAATCACTCACAAATAGCTTCAATGCACCTCTAATAATTAACGAAAGGCTTTGAGTATCTTAATTATATCACTTTTGTTTTAGTATTTGTATTTGACATTTGACGATGTAAAATCGTTTTCTTAAACGGTTCATATAAGCTGGATTTTCTGAATTTGGTGATGTAGTGCAGATGGAAGGCTCTGGGCTTTGCAGGCTCCAAGACTGAAAATGCTGAAAAACTATCCTTGCAATATTCTCTTGAAAGTGTAAGTACTTACCCACATTCTATATCATTATCATTTGCTGCGAAAACTTGATGTTACATATATATAATTTCAAATAGATTAAATTCTTCTGTTATCTTAGTATTATTTATCAACAACTTTAGTTGGAAAAGATATGGACGGATCACTACAACATAAGTAATAGACTAATAATCATGAATCAATAAGATCATTGGCAACATAATCGTACACAAATTTACTTGGCTACATATTAGCGCATGAGGACATCAGATCCATGAAAGAACATAAGAACGACTTGCCTTGAATATAGTTATGACCTTCTGTGGAAGTCTCTAAAGATAACTTTGCAGTTAGCTTCAAGTGATTAATCTTAAGAACTCCATCATTCTTTAATTTGTTGAACACAAGCATACCCACACACATACTGATTGTGAAGAAAAAGAGGAACCCAAACACCATTTATAACAATAAAATCCTTATTCATTTTTGTCCTAACTTTACCAAAAGATTAAAAAAAATTAGTTTCAAGTTTCGATTCCGATTCATGGCTTATTCACAATCACTCGAATGCAAATAAAAAACTCACTATGAAAGCAAAGCGGCTAAAAGATGTCATAGTTGATGAATGAAAATAACATACCATGAACATGTTAGATGTCTCTTTTTCATTATATTTGTATGATATCATGATATATTATGTTACACATTGCCTATCAAGCAATATGGCATTTGTGCTGTAATGTGGTTAGATGTATTTTACTTCTTTGATGTTAATTGTAAAACTACTATCTACAACATGAAATCCAATTTATTTCTCATATTTTGAGAAATCTAGGTAAACGCTCCAATGCAACGTGGTAACAAAGTTGATCAATTTTACCATCAATATCATAATTACACAAGTGAAGAAATCCCAAGGAAATGTAATGAGCTTCCATCGTTAAACGATTATTCACATCAAAATAACTCCAATTTGAAGCCTGAAGAACCCACTTTAGACAATCACATGAGTCATGGATTCCATACGTCACCTGTGAGTAATGAGATTGATATGATCATGAAGAGAAACTACAGGAGGGAATCCATTATAAGATGGAAAAAGAAAAGATGCAATATCAAAATTGGCCTCTCATCTAAAGACAAAAACCCAAGGATGTCACAAATTACGAACTATCTAGAACCTGCCGAGTCTTCCAATCGCTCGTCACTCATGTCAAATGTACCAATGGGTAAGGAATAAAAATATTTAGCTTAAAACTTTGCTACAAATTTAAGTCTGATTAGATGATATTTATAACCGTCAGATACTAAAAAAAATCAAAAACATACTCAGAGACAAAAAAAGGTCAAAAGCTTGCATACAAGGTTTGCTTGAACTTTCACTTTTACTATGATTTCCTCTAAATTACATAGTTTTTAGGGTCATTCACTTCATATATGACATTGTTTTACAACAGGAAAAGAGCTGTTACAGTTCATTCCTTTCATGGCTGAGACACTACCACGCATGAAAGATTGTCCTCATTGTGGTGCCACTAAATTCTATTCTGAAACAACAAACTTTTGTTGCTTAGATGGTCGTGTTGTTTTAACTCACAACGAACTTCCACATGTTCTAAAACAACTTTTGATTTCCACATCAGAAGAAGCAAAAGCATATAGAACATACATCAGAACATATAACAACCTTTTTGCTTTTACTTCATTAGGAGTCAAATCAGATAAAAATCTTTGTAAGAGAAACAATGGGATATACACGTTCAGAGTACAAGGACAAGTTTATCATTTCATAAAGGGAAAATGGCATCACATGGCTCTGAACTTTCGATTTTGTACACATTTATGTAGTGAACTTTTTTTTTGCACATTTGGTAGTCAAAGTTTCAAAATTGTTTCAATTTGGTAGTTGGCGTACCTTCTAATCGGTTCGATGCCTATGTGGACAATTTTTTAATGACGTGGCTACCCGTTTTTATATTATACCCCGTTTTATCTACGTTGCAACCCATTTTTTAAAATCACCCGGGGTTATAACCGGGTTTTTTAAAAATGACTTTATAAACCCGGGTGACTTCTTAATTTCATACGGCGTTATAAACCCGTGTGATTTTAAAAAATGGGTTGCCACGTAGATAAAACCGGGTATAATATAAAAACGGGTAGCCACGTCATTAAAAAATTGTCCATGCGTAGGCATCGAAACCGAAAGAAACCGGTTAAAAGGTACGCCAACTACCAAATTGGAACAATTTTGAAACTTTGACTACCAAATGTGCACAAAAAATAGTTTACTACATAAATGTGTACAAAGTCGAAAGTTCAAAGCTATTTGATATCATTTTCCCTTTCATAAATGATTTGGTTCCTGAGAATAGTCGTGCCAAGAATCTTCAACTGTACTTTCATGACACTGAACATGAGTTGCAAAATCGTCTGGCATCTTGTGCAAGGTTTTCAGAACAAGCAGTTGAAACATGTATGAAAGCTCTTCAAGATAATCCTTATGCTCGTTTCTTTCGAAGCTTGAAAGACATACCTGTACTAGACGATTATAAGATCATCCTTAAAACAGTTGCTTCACAAGATCAAAGGGTGTAAAATAAGCCAGATGTTTCACAAGTTACAGCACTTTGGGTTGATGGAGAGGAAAATGGAGAACAAGGTCATAGGAACATTGAAGTGAAAACTCATAGTTGTCAATCTAAAAAGATTGAATTTTATTATGGTTGTTATGACCCTTTACAGTATCCATTGATGTTCCCGTTTGGGGAACTTGGGTGGCATCAAGGAATTCTTAAAAAAGGTGAAAAGCAAAAAAGAAAGAGAGGAAAGTCAATACCAATTGCAAAAAATATTATCTCACCTCACAATGTTGCAAATGTTGAAGATTTGTTGTTCATGGAACAAGACGGTAAGGAGACTGTCAACTTTTCACTTATGTATTTCTCTATAAGTTGAGTCATGCATAAACAATGACTCTTCTTTTACAGTTTTAACTCGAAAGGATGAAGGCTCTAGATTTGTTTCTGTTAGAGAATATTATGCGTACAAGCTTCAAATAAGGAAAGATGACAAGTCATATCTATTACATTTTGCTCGATTGTTACAGCAATATATAGTAGATAACTATGTGAAGCTTGAAACACAGATATTAGACTTCTTTAGATTGCAACAACAAGAAATCAGAAGAGAATTTCTTCAAGGAGTGGTAGATGCCGTGGCAATGGGTGAGACTGAAGGTTCAAATGTTGGTCAACGAATAGTGCTTCCTTCTAGCTTCATTGGTGGACCAAGAAACATGAGACAAAAATACATAGATGCCATGTGTTGGTACACCGTGTGTGACGATAGCAGTCTAAGCGATCTAACATTTTGGTTGAAGTAATATTCAGAGTATTGAGAATTAACGAGTGTTTTGATATATATGTTTATATATGTTTGATTGTTATTGATTGTGTGTTTGAACTTGGTGTATCATATTACAAGAAGTTCAAACATAAAGATCAAAGATTAATTCAAACATAAGTTAATAACATAAGTTTCATATGCATATTAGTTAGATTCGAATTCTATGAGGTTGTACATTCGAATCTGTGATAGATTCGAATGAGATCCTAGATTCGAATGTAGGCAGATTCGAGAATGTCAATGAGGACAAACTCGAATGGGCCTTGGTTCAGATTCGAGTTTGGCCCATAACAGATTCGAATTAGCCTCTATAATTAGGGATAGACTCGATTAGTTATTAGACTTTTTGCAGAATTCGTGAGTGATTAAGCAAAAGGCGATCTCGAGTTTATCATCAGTGTTAGTGCCGTTTCAGAGAGAATCAGTTCGTAGGATCGTTCGTGTGTCGTTCGTTCAGCCTCTGATAGTCTCCGTGTTTCTGTGTGAGAGTTGTTTCCGTCTACCCGTTAACGAGGATTCCGCACTCGTTGACGGTTCCGCGTCTAGATAGATCTCGTAGTGGTAGACCTTACAAGTGGTATCAGAGCCTACAGAGTGTTCTTCGTGTTCTTCGTGTTCATCTAGATACATTCTAGGTTTCTTGACGCTTTTGGACGGTTTTACTCTCAAAATTGTGTTTTTCGTGTTCGTCGAGCTTAGCAAATAGTAATCCGGGAAATACTTTGTGGTTTTTCACGTTTTTGATCGAAATCAATATTTTTCATTGCAAAAATATTGATTTAATCTGCAAAACGTTAAAAAATCAAAGTGTTAGCCGTTTTTCGAGTTTGCGGCGCTCGAATCTATTAGGGGTAATTAGGGATACACTTAGTCTCGAGTCTAACCAAATACGCTCCTTTCGAGTCTGATACAGAGGGTTTCGAATCTAATTCGAGTTTGTGCTACATTCGAATAGGGTCTCGAGTCTACTTTCGAGTTTAATTCGAGTTTAGTTTAGTTTCGAATAGGGTTTCGAATCTGCTGTGTCTTCGAGTCTGCATTGACCTTCGAATCTAAGGACTTTTCGAATCTGACATAATTTCGAGTTTAATTGAATTATAACACTTAATCGAATTTAATCCCAAATAAATTGGAATCTAATTATATTCGAATCTATCTAGATTCGAACGAATTAATTCAAATTAGTTTCGAATTAAATTAATTAAGTTCAATTCAATTGTTTTAGAAAAGATGTCAAATCTTCAAAAATTCCTGGAAATGGACCACGAGGTCGGGAAGGCAAACGCTCCGCCTAAGCTTATGAAACTCGAAGATTATTACTGGTGGAAAGATCGGTTTACCGATTTCGTGCGTTTTAATGACATGCGCATGTGGGTGTGTATCGACGAAGGATATATTCCACCAGTTTCTGAAGTTGAAGGCCGTCAGAAAGTCTTATCATACCAAATGATGAAGGAGGATGATAAGAAATTGTATGAAGCTGAAAACAAAGCTTTCTCGATAATTAGGATGGCGTTGCCTCAGGATATACTACACACATTTAGGACTCAAAAAACGTCGAAGGAACTTTGGGAGTCTTTAGAGAAGAGGTGTGAGGGTAATCCTAGGGTTCGTAGAAAGCGTACAGAGCTGTTGAAGCAACAGTTTGCGATTTTCAAGGCGTTAAAGGATGAACAGCTGGATGATATCATCACCCGGTTCTATCATCTGTTGACGGAACTTGAAAGTCACGGGATTGAGTATATGGACACCGACAAGAACAACAAGCTTCTTGATGCCTTACCAGCCAAATGGGCTATGTATGTGGCAATGATAAAGCTAAATGAGGATAAGTATTATACCCAATCTCTGGAGGATATCGTGGGAACGTTGCGGGCATATCACTTCGAGCTACTAAAGGCCGAAACTGATTACGAACAAGTCCAGAATCCAGCATTGTATTTGTATTTTGGAAAGTCAACAAAACCTTCAGCGACTGCCGATCTGAAGACTGCTACAGCGTTTTTCACCGGAGAAACGTCGTCACCAACAGAGACTGATGACACGCTAAACAGAGCATTCTTAGGATTAGGAAGATCGGAAGAACCGCAGCCTCAAGTACAACAGGCATCGACATCTCAGAGCTATTCTAAGATGCCCATGAGCGCAAAATCAGCGAAAGAAAATTTGAATCTGCTTGCTTCTTTTGTGGCCGCGTATGGGAATTGTGTTCAGGGGAAGATTAACGATCCTGCTCTCTGGGATGAGGACTACGATCAGGTCGACCCTGATGATCTTGAGGAAATGGATCTTAAATGGCAACTGGCCATGGTAACCCAAAGGGTTAAGAGATTCATCAAGAGAACTGGGAGGAATCTGACGATGAACAACAAGGGGATTGGATTTGATAAGTCCAAAGTAAAGTGCTACAACTGTCAAGGTCTGGGACACTTCGCCAGAGAATGTCAGAGGCCGAAGGTAGAAACGTACCAAGGGCAGAGTCAGCATCAGGGACAGTTTCAAAATCAGTCTCAACAACGATACCTTCCAAGTTCATCTAACGGTCAAGCCAACCTAGCTGGTCTACTATCCAATGTCACTTCAATAGACAGCTAGATGGTACGTATGACTGGAGCTCACATCCAGAATCAAATGCTAGGGCTTTTATGGCTGAAGTCAAGAAGACTGGGTGTGAAGGAGAAGAGCAGACCACAAGGGAAAACAGTCTGATGTGGGTGGAAAAGACGAATGATCAGACAGTTCTGGAGTTTGCTGCTCAGATGGCCAACTTGGAATCTGATAACTCAAAGGTTAGTCTGACTTACTCTCTTTTTCGTGAATTATGTGTGTTGTGTGTTAATTCTAACGATAGGTTAAATCTAGTCTTAGAATCACATAAAACCATAACTGCTCAAAATGAGAATTTAAAAATTGAAAATGCTAGCCTGAACGATATTAAGCAAGATCTTAAAGAAAAACTTAAGGCTGATGCTCAAGACGTAATAGTTCTGAAAGACAAACTGAGTGAGCAGTGTGTTAGAATAGAGCTTATGTATGAGCATGTAGAGGCCTTGACCAAAAACCTTAAGGACAAATACATAGAGCTAGCTGACACAAAGGTAAAGGTAGCAGAGGCAAACAGTAAGCTAGAGAAGTTTAGGAATTCAAGCCTAAACCTAGGGAAAGTTTTAGATGCCCAAAGACAATCTAAAAAGCCCGTAGGTCTAAGATTTCATGAAATACCTCCACCTTTTAATGCAAACTATGTGCCTCAGCCTCAGGAGAAAACTGACAAATCTGTGGACTTAGAGGACATACCTGACCCTATATCTGAGTCTATCGTAGAAAATACACCTAAGGTAGCTGACACAACTGTCAAGGTTAAGAAAGTCAAATTTGTGACTTCCTCCAGTGAAACACCTGCAGGAAAACATAAAATTGATTGGGCTGATCAGGACGATGAGCCAGTCGCCATAGATGTACATAAGGACCAAGACACTAGTGAGACACCTAAGTCTAAGGGAACACACAAAAAGTCCATAGATAAGATGTCTTGCTTCAGATGTCATGAAAAGGGGCATGTTGCTTCTCACTGTCCACTTAGGAAAGCCGATGTTACACCTAAGACAGTGAACCCAACACTTGTTAAGTCCTCAACCAATGTGGCGAGCACTAGTAGTTCTCTGAGTACCGAGAAAACTGTGCAGGCCGCACCAAAACCAGTTGTGAAACAAACACCGGTAAAGGTTGGACCAAAGGAAGTGGTTAGGACAAATTCACCGAATCGTGTCATTAATCAATCTAGGTCAGCACCTCAACAAGTCTATAGGAGCAGAACACCTAGCAGGTCACACACTCCAGTTAGGTCTCATACTCTAGTTAGACGATACGCACCGGTAAGAGCTCAGGGATCACAGTCCGAAATGCAATATAATAGGAATTATTCTAGAGCTCCACAACAAATGCCTACTCAAAGGCAAAGAGTGAATTTAAATCACTCGGCACCACAACAAACTCCTGTTCAACGACCCAAGTCACCTGAAAGGCGAGATGGGTATTTGAAAGAGTTTACGTATGTGGACGAGAATGGTATAACCAAGTCAGTTATGGCTTCGGTTCCCCGTGATAACTAACCTACTTTCTTTCATGTGCAGGAGATTACCACAGGTCCAAACAACAAGTGGTTCATCGACAGTGGATGCTCCAGGCACATGACAGGGGAACGAAGTCTTCTTAAAGACTTCAAGGGTGGGAATCGGGGGTTCGTATCATTCGCCGGTAACAAAGGAGGAAACATCACGGGTACCGGAGTGGTCACTAATGGGACGATCAAGTTGGACCAAGTTTATCACGTTGATAAACTGGTTCACAATCTCATTAGTGTATCTCAAATCTGTGACAAGAAGAATTCAGTGTTATTCACTGACACTGAAGCGTTAGTGCTAAAACCGGGATTCAAGATTCCTGAAGAATGAGTATTGATGCGGGCGCCAAGGAAGAATGACTTGTACATGCTAGATATGAACAAGTCGGAGACTTCGATGGGGCCAATCTGTCTATTATCCAAAGCTTCGGAGACGGAATCGGTACTGTGGCACAGACGCATGGCTCACTTGCACCTAAGGAAGATGAACTACATAACGAAGAATGGACTAGTGCAAGGTGTGCCTATGAAGAGCTTTCAGTTCGAGGACAAGTGTCTACCGTGCAAGAAGGGCAAACAACATAAGAAGACACACAAGTCCAAGACGCAGAATTCCATAACCTCAACATTCGATTTGTTGCACATGGATCTTTTCGGTCCAATCAACAAAAGGAGTATACGAGGTAGTTAGTTCTGTTTGGTTATCACTGACGATTACTCACGCTTTTCTTGGGTTTTCTTTTTAGGTACAAAGGACGAGACGGCTTCCAAGCTCATCGGGTTCTTAGACCAAGTGGAGAATTCCTACGGAACAAGGGTTAAAAGAATACGTAGTGATAATGGAACTGAATTTAAAAACACTGTAATTGGTGTATATTGCCTATCAAAGGGCATAGTGCATCAATTCAGTGCACCATATGAGCCTCAACAAAATGGGGTGGCCGAACGTAAAAATAGGACATTGATTGAGGCTGCAAGGACTATGCTTTCGGATTCAAAGCTTCCTACCATGTTTTGGGGGGAGGCAGTGAATACCGCGTGCCATATTTTAAATCGAGTCCTTACAGTCAAATCTTTGAACAAAATATGTTATGAAATTTTGAATAAACGGCCACCTAATTTAACTGGCTTCGAACCGTTTGGGGTACCATGCACTCTTTTACGAACAAAACATCAACCGAAGTTTGGTGAAAAGGCTGACGAAGGATACTTCCTAGGTTATGTGCCGAACTCACCAAACAAACGGGTTTTTAACAAAACAAATGGTACAGTGGAGATTTTGTATAACATTGAAGTCACTAGTTATACACATGAACCCCAAACTGGTCCGAAATGGATATTTGACTATGATAAATTATTTGAGTCATTTAACATTCCTTTGGATGAAAATGCAGGTATAATCGAAAAGGACATGGCAACGTTGCATCTGAATGACGATGGCCATATCTTTCCGAGAACTACGTTTGAATCCACATCCGAGCCTACTGCGACTGTAGATGGATCTCCAGAAGTTGCTGATCCAGAAGCACCTACCACTGAGAATCAGACTCAAGCATCAAGTTCCAACTCTGAGGAAAATGTCCACGAGGAGGAAAATGTAGAGACTGAGTTTGTTCCCCCATTAGGTGAAATAGGATCTAACTTAGGAGATAATCTAAGGGTTGATGAGATAGAGACCTCTAGGATTAACAAGAACCATCCTATAGAAAGCATCATAGGAAATCCTAACGAGGGTGTGAGGACTAGGAGTAGTTTAAATAACAACACTGTGTTGTTGTCGATGATAAACGACTCCGAGGCATATCACACATGTCTCTATTCATGTTTCATATCGCAAGTAGAGCCTAAGAATGTGCAAATGGCACTTAAGGATAACTCCTGGGTTGAAGCGATGCAGGAAGAACTTTCGCAATTTAGGAAACTAGAAGTGTGGGAGTTAGTTCCATTACCTCGAGGGGAAGTTGCTATAGGAACCAAATGGGTTTTTAAGTGCAAAAGAGACGATCGGGGTATAGTCACGCGCAACAAGGCTAGGTTAGTTGTAAAGGGTTTCAACCAAGAGGAGGGAATCGATTACAACGAGGTTTTTGCACTAGTAGCAAGGCTGGAAGCCATTAGGTTGTTTCTAGCGTTTGCCTCCTTCAAGGGCTTTAAGGTATATCAATTAGATGTTAAGAGTCCTTTCCTGTATGGGAAAGTGAAGGAGTTGGTGTATGTAGAACAACCGCCCGGATTTACAGATCCAAAATATCCTGATAGAGTATATCGCTTAGATAAGGCTCTATATGGATTGCATCAGGCACCTAGGGCATGGTATGAGACTCTATCCAACCATTTATTAGAAAACGGGTTTGAAAGGGGTAGGATGGATAGTACTCTGTTTGTAAAGAGGAAGGGAGAACATTTTATCTTGGTACAAGTGTACGTCGATGATATCATTTTTGGATCATCAGACGAACAGATGTGCAAAGATTTCGAGAAGGTGATGAAGTCGAAATTCGAGATGAGTGCTATGGGAGAGTTAAATTTCTTTTTGGGGTTACAAGTTGACCAGAAGAAGGAAGGGATGTTTATCCATCAGACGAAGTATGTCTATGACATATTGGAACATTTCGGGATGGAAGGAACAAAATTGACTGCCCATTTCAGCACGCCGTTTCAAGTGAATCACAATCTCGGACCAGGTACTGAAAGTGATACCGATGTGGATCCGACTTTATATCGGGCCATGATTGGATCACTTATGTATTTAACTGCTTCAAGACCTGACATTTTGTTTGCTATGTGTATTTGTGCTAGGTTTCAAGCTAATCCGAAGGAGATGCGCATGAAAGCTGTGAAGCAGATTCTACGATACCTCAAGTCGAAACCGAAGCTGGGACTTTGGTATCACGCGGAGGGAGATCTAGAGTTGGAGGCGTTCACGGATTCTGACTACGGAGGATGCAGCTTGACGCGCAAATCAACAACTGGAGGTTGTCAGTTCCTAGGAGGGAGATTGGTATCCTGGCAATGCAAGAAACAAACATCGGTAGCTGTGTCAACGTGCGAGGCCGAGTATGTTGCTGCTGGTAGTTGCTGCTCACAGGTTCTGTGGATACAACAACAATTGCGGGATTACGGTTTGGCTTATACTCAAACTCCAATTAGGATAGACAATCAATCTACAATTGCTATAACTAATAATTCAGTTAAACACAACAAAACAAAGCACATAGACATTAGGCATCATTTTATTCGTGATTGTGCTGAAAAGAACTTAATCAAATTGGTAAAGGTGGCAATAGAAGATAATAATGCTGATTTATTTACCAAAGCATTTGATAAGTCACGGTTTGAATATTTAATTCAACTAAATGGAATGCGCAACTCAGAGTAATTTGGCCTTAGTAGTAGTTTATTTCCTTTTATAGTAGTAGTATTTCTTTCTTTTTATAGTAAGTCTGCTAATTTAGGATAGTTTCTATTTTTAGTAAGTTTCTATTTTCAGTAAGTTAGTAGGTTATCTTATTTTATTGCTATTTCTTTATGAAAAACAAAAAAAAAAGAGAGAAAATCATAAAAATACAAAAAAAAGAGAATATCAGAAAAGGAGTTAAGTCTTAGAAGCATAGGTTCAAAGTGACGAAAATTAGCACAGTCGTTACAAACTATAAGTGTTTAGGCTTTCACACATAATGCAACTAAATTCTAAGTGTTATACTTTAGTTTAGTTTGATGTGTTGGTAGGCATAATACATATGGGGAGTCTTAAGGCAAATAAAATATTCAAGAAAAAGTCAAACGTGTCACTAACTTAGATGTACGACCAATCGGTCTTAATGTTTATGTAGAAGACATACAAACTTTGAGTCTAAATGAGGTATGCAAACTTTCTGGTGATGTATGGCAACATCAAATACATCTTAAAATGGAAAGAATAGCAAAATCATACAAAACTGAGAGTCGAAAACATGTAACTCTGTTGTACGTAAGTACAGACCTGTTGCCTCTGTTTAGATTCGGGTTGGCAAGATATGTCGCTTTGTTGTACGTCGGTACAGACCTGTCACCGCTGTCTTGCTAACTTTAAGAATAAACCTTAAGTCAAACTAAGACACTTTGTTGTATGAAAATACAGACCTGTGTCCGATGTTTGTCTTTTAAAGAAAGTTTGCTAATACCAACACGTTAGAATCTTTGTCTGTGTGCCTTGATCATAAAAGTATGTCTATGTCTGAGTCACGTAAGATAATTTCATGATAAATAAAAATACCAAGGGATATTCCAAAATGTAGAATGTTTAAAGGGGTAAAATACCAACAGTCGGCTAAATGGGTATTTCACGACAAACAATCAAAGGAATCAAAAATTCCTAAGTGTGAAAGTTTAAGTACGGAATGTGAGTCTCTGACATCGCATTCTGATTGAACCTTTCTTAGACTATACTCATCAAAAATATTTTGTATAGTATTTAGCTTAAGTTGTAAATTTTAATAGGTATAGCTTAAGTCTAAGTTAAATTTTTTTTTTTTTAGTCATTATTTTTATTTTATTTTATTTTACCCTAGTTTATTTTATTTTATTTTATTTTTTACTTAGGTAAAAGGTCAAAAATTACTGAGGGTGCATTCACAGTTGAACTAAATAAACACTGCGTGAAAATCTTGTGCTTAGGGTAAAAGATTTGGCATAGTTTATCTAGTTACACAATACCGTTGAAAAGGTTGAAAAAGTTGAAGTTATTTCAAAATTTTCGAAATTTTTCTAAGTGTTGGTGTTATTCGAGTTTAGGACAGACTCGAAACAGGGTTTTGAATCTGTCAGTAGATTCGAGTCTGGCCATAGATTCGAAGGTAGGTGCTATAAATAGGTAACAGTTCTTGTCATTACTTCTATCTGTTTTCGAATCTACTTCCTCGAATCTATCTTGGTGACCTCGAATCTATTCCTCGAACTATCGACTTCCTCAAAAACGACAATTTGTCGAGATTATTGCTAAAGTGTTCCATTCTACTGTTATATCTAGGTATAATCAACTTGGTTGTACAAGATTCATGTAGTTTTATACACCATATAAGCCAAAATCATCGAATTTTTGAAGGTTTGTATGTCTAAGTTGTGTTTTTCAAAATTACAAACTTTGGACCAGTAAATAGTCAAATTAATTGCATATATCTGTGATTAGAACCTAGTTGGACTAATGTATGTGATTTTCTAAGTTCAAAATGGTTAAAATCATGGGTTTTGATGAAGATTTGGGCCGACGGCGTTTCGAATCTGATAATGACCTTCCTCGAGTTTACTGACAAACTCGAGAAGTCCATTACATTCGAATCTATCACAGATTCGAAATTGGGTTTATTCGAATCTGTCTGTTCGAATTTGTCTTTTATTTGCATTATTTAACTTAAATTTTATTAAACTTGTAGAAATTTAATTGTGTTGGATTTTGTACTTAAAGAAGTTCAAAATAAAACAGATTTGAATTTAAACAAGTTTATTGATTTTTAATGAATCTAATAGTTTATTTATTGTGCAGATATGGCTGTACGAGCTTTCATGTCGAAGCATAATATGGTCATTCCCTATGATCATCATATCCCTGAGGCGCAGGGATTTCGTCAAATGATGGATTTTCTTGTTGAATCTAGGATAGCTTTTGCTTTGTCCCATAATATTCAGATTGTAATTCCATATGTTCGTCAATTTTATAATCATCTTCAGGTAGACTGCTCTGTCACCCCGACAGTGCTAAGAACTCGAATAGCTGGACAACCGCTAGTGTTTTCTGTGGATATGCTGCGTCAGGTGTTGCAGCTGGGTTCGCAGGAAGAGGAGTCTGGGCCTATCGACTTTCCTCTGAGTATTAGGCAAGCGGCCTTTCAGAGAATGGGTTATAGTCTAGATGTGATGAAGGTTTCTTATATGAAGAGCGGGCTAATCGGCCAATGGAGATTTCTGGCTCATGTCTTTATGGTCTGCTTTGCAGCAAAGAAAGCCGGTTTTGACTATATAGTCTCGAAGATCCAGTCTGGGATGATCGCGTTAGTGTATAATCGGCCGTTCAGTTTCTCGAAAATGTTTTTCTCCGAATTTGTTCATCAAATCACCGCTCCAAAAAATCAACAATTCCTGCTGTATCCACGGTTCATAATGATGCTTATCAGGCATTTCTTGTCGAATCTGCCTCAGTCGAATGAGATTCAAAGCGTAGCTGTAATGGATAAGAGGATCTTTGCTGATTGTTCCTCGCACAGAGGAAGATTGGCTGTTCCGGTCGAGCGACCGTTGTTTGGAGCCATTTTGGATAGGAATTTTGAAGCCCCAGATATTGCCAACTGGGCAGGGGAAGTTGAAGTTCAAGCCAGGCAGCCACCACAACAACAAAGACAACCGCGAGCACAGCCACAACGGCGAAGACAAAGAGCGACTGCTAGTCAAACACAGGCATCAAGGCCTTCTACAAGTCAGCAGCCGGAAGTACAAGAAGCAGGGCCTTCAAATGTCCCAAGTGAAGCTGAACAGTTGTGCCAAACTCTAAATGAAATTTGGGAAGCAGGTCCTCATGCAAATGAAGATATAGCTGCAGCATTGGTGGGTGAATTACTTGAGCCTCCAGAGGGAGAAGAAGATGTGTTAAGAGATGTTGACGAATATGTGCCAGAGCAGACTGGTAATGATGAGTCATCATCTGCCACCGAATCAGAGGAAATGGAGGAAATTGAAGTTGAAGCTCCAGAGTCAGTGTCTACTGAACCTCATGTTCAAATCGGAACATATGGATCAAGGTTGGTAGTTAATGAAGAAGCTTCGAGGAGGAGAGTAACAAGAGAGTCTGATGACTCAGATTTTGAAGAAGAAGAGATTTCTCCTTTAGTCACAAGGCAACGGGCCAAGCGTCACAGATTCATGCAAGGATCATCTTCAGCCTCCGCAGAACAACCAGAAATCTCTCAACCTCAAAACCCTCAACCTCAAGAACCTCAAACCACCATTCCACCACCACCACCTCGCGATGAACCATATATTCCATCGCCAATCCTTCCAACTCCGATACAGTCAATTCCATCAACCTCATCATAATATGCCGACAATCAACGATTTCTGCAGCTTAAAGCTCGTGTTGACTTCCAGAATGTCCAAATTTTAAGCCTAACCAAGGCAATCGGTGAAATTCAGACGCATAATGCAAATCTTGATAAAGAGAATGCTGATTTGAAGAAGATTGTGGAACAAGTTCAGGAAGAGAATGTAGAGTTAAAGACGTTTGTCTGCGATCAGGCAGCTGAGATAAGGTCGATGCGCTCCCTAATAGAGCAGTTAATGAAAAATTTACAGGCTCAGGGGGAGACGTCGTGCCGTGACCAAGTAGTACAGAGGCCGAGAGATGATGATGATGAAGATAATCAAGGCAATGATCCCAGCTCCCAAAGACAGGATGAGCCAGTAGATTTTTCTGCTGCTCAGACTGCTCAATCTCAGGGGGAGCCTAGTCAAGCAGAAGCTGGAATGGGTGAGGCAAGTTCATCAAGAAATTTGGATAGCGACATGATAGATGCGCTAAAAGACATTGAGGAAGAGCTAATGGAATTTGACTTTGAAGATGAAATAGAAGAGTTGGAGGAAGGGGAATTCATTCCTGAGGAGATTGTTGACTGGAAATCTGATGACGAAGTCATAGAGGACGAGGACGATAACGTCAATGAGGTGATAATAAATTCACAACCTATCACGGAACTATATGTGGGCAATAATCATAATGTGATTGATATAGACGACATCAAGATAGCCTCAGTCGAAGACACAAAACTTGAAGAGGCAGAGAACGAGCCATCTAGAGCTGAGTTGATAAAACTTTGGTTTAAAAAGGAAGAAAAGAAAGAACAGCTGAAGATGAAAAAGAAGATGAGAATTCCGGGTGCTGGAAATTTCTCAGGAGGGATTATAAGCTGGTTCTTTGACCGAGAACTGCAGCTGTTTATCTTGAAAAGAAGAGATGGCCTCCAATACTTGAGGCGAACACTGAAAGCATTCAATTCACTGCCCAAGATTGAAGTAAAGGAATTAGCATGGAAAGAACTGATCAATATCGGCGAGGATCCGTATGCTAAAGTTATGGCAAAAATAATAAGAAAAGAGGGACGTTCGGGAAAGTTTGAAAGACTTAAGCCGAGATCAGGCAAGAGAGTAGAGGATGGATCAAGGATAGATCCTCATACTGGAAGACCTTGGGCCAGAATGGTTTATAAACCAGTCAAATGCTTGAAAAGGGTGCCTATGAAATCGATGCCACAGAACATTTTGAGCAACATGAAATGGTGGTACGTCGATAATGACACAGCAGAAGCAGTCATGGAAGATACACAAGACAAAGTGATTTTGAGAGTGTATGATCCACTGCACTTAATAAATCTATCAAAGGATGACCTGAAGAAGCTACATGATCAACCTGTCTTCTTTATTGAAGCATGGAGATCTGAAGCCAGGAAGTTCCAGAAGGTAGTAAAAGTTTGTATAGATGCTGGCTTATATGCAGGTAGTAGTATATATAGTTCTAGTACTTAAACTTGATGTAAATAGTTAGAAGCTATCGTCAAGGGGGAGTCTGTTGGTACACCTTGTGTGACGATAGCAGTCTAAGCGATCTAACATTTCGGTTGAAGTAATATTCAGAGTATTGAGAATTAACGAGTGTTTTGATATATATATGTTTATATATGTTTGATTGTTATTGATTGTGTGTTTGAACTTGGTGTATCATATTACAAGAAGTTCAAACATAAAGATCAAAGATTAATTCAAACATAAGTTAATAACATAAGTTTCATATGCATATTAGTTAGATTCGAATTCTATGAGGTTGTACATTCGAATGTAGGCAGATTCGAGAATGTCAATGAGGACAAACTCGAATGGGCCTTGGGCCAGATTCGAGTTTGGCCCATAACAGATTCGAATTAGCCTCTATAATTAGGGATAGACTCGATTAGTTATTAGACTTTTTGCAGAATTCGTGAGTGATTAAGCAAAAGGCGATCTCGAGTTTATCATCAGTGTTAGTGCCGTTTCGGAGAGAATCAGTTCGTAGGATCGTTCGTGTGTCGTTCGTTCAGCCTCTGATAGTCTCCGTGTTTCTGTGTGAGAGTTGTTTCCGTCTACCCGTTAACGAGGATTCTGCACTCGTTGACGGTTCCGCGTCTAGATAGATCTCGTAGTGGTAGACCTTACACCATGACATTAGTGCAAAAATTTGGAAAGCCAGATATTTTTTTGACGATGACATCTAATCCCAATTGGCCAGAAGTAAAAGAGCATCTAATGAGACATGAGGAAGTACAAAATTGAGCGGACCTTGTTGTTAGAATCTTTCATGCAAAACTCGAACAACTGAAGGAAGAACTTTTTAAAAGAACATTTTTGGTGAGGTAGCAGCCTACACATATGTAATAGAATTTCAAAAGAGAGGTCTTCCACATGCACATTTCTTAATCATATTGAAACCTCAATGTAAAATGTATAGGCCAGAAGAGTACGATCAAGTTATGTCCGTTGAAATACCAGATGAGAAGCAAAATCCTCACTTGTACAAAATTGTAATAAAGCACATGCTTTATGGTCCATGTGGTAAATTAAACCCTAAAAATGTTTGCATGAAAAAAGTTGGCGGATGCAAAAACTCATATCCAAAAGCTTATTCAGATGAGACCATTCAAACAACTGATGCATATCCTATTTACCGTAGAAGAAACAATGGACTCATAGTGAAAGTGAGAAATGTTGAACTTGATAACAGATGGGTTGTGCCATATAATCCTTACTTGCTTGCTAAGTTTGACTGCCACATCAATGTAGAAGTTTGTTCAACGATAAAAGCTGTCAAGTACATATATAAGTAAACATGTAAAGGTTGCGATAGAATAAGCTTTGCCACGTTGTCTAACAACAATTCTACATTGATAGATGAAATAGACCAATACCAATCTGGTAGATGGGTCTCCCCACCTGAAGCAGCATGGAGGATTTTTAGATTTCCAATGAGCGACATCAAGCCTGCTGTAATACATTTACAGTTGCACTTGAAAAATTATCAGCCATTAACATTCAAGAAGAAAGATAAGTTAAAAAATGTGCTGAAAAATCCAATCCAAAGAAGAACCATGTTCACTGAATTTTTTTCTATGAACAGAACCGATCAATTAGCACAAAGCTTAGAGTTGACATATGCTCAATTTCCGGATCATTTTGTTTGGCAACAAGACAAAAAATTTTGGAAACATAGACGATTTGGTGATTCCATAGGGCGTATAGTTGCTGCTCATCCAAGTGAAGGTGAAAGGTACTACTTGAGAATACTATTGTCGAACGTACATTGTCCAAAGTCCTTTAGTGACTTAAAATTGCATAATGGAATTCGAGCAGCTACTTTTCAAGAGGCAGCATTATTACGTGGCTATTTACATGATGATAATAGCCAACAATTGTGTTTAGAAGAAGCTTCCGTTTTCCACATACCTTATGAACTCAGAAGGCTTTTTGCTACCCTTCTTGTTTATTGTTGTCTAAACAATCCTCGTGATTTATGGTTGATTTATGAAAACCTGATGCTTGAAGACCTTTTGAGATCCAATAAAATGACACCCAGAGAAGCATTGAAAGGTGCATTCCAACAAATCAATGCATTTTTTACAATCCATGGGAAAAAACATTCATGAATTTGATATTGTTCCACACAATTTCTCATGCGCTGACTTACAAGACCAAACGAGAGGCATTAGAGCTGAAAAGAGCATCATCGTTTCTAACCAAGATCTACGTTCGATTTGTAGCCTAAATGAAAGACAAAAAATTGTGTATCAAGCAATAATTGAGAAAATAAATTCAAATCAAGTTGGCGCATTTTTTGTTGATGGACCAGGAGGTACCGGTAAAACCTTTTTGTATAGAGCTTTACTAGCAAAAGTTAGATCAGAAGGTCATATTGCGCTAGCCACTGCAACATCTGGCATTGCTGCCTCAATACTTTCGGGTGGTCGAACTGCACATTCCAGATTCAAAATTCCACTTGACTTGGCAGAAGGATCAACTTGTAGAGTAAGCAAACAAAGTTCTTTAGCAACCTTGATCAAAGATTCAAAACTAATTATACGGGATGAAGCCCCAATGGCCAAAAGAACTATTGTTGAAGCTTTAAACGATCTCCTTCAAGATCTTATGGATTCAACAGAACTTTTTGGAGGTAAAGTTGTTAGAATATATTTTAATTGATGGAAAAATCAAAGTATAGGGGTTGTTTTGTATTTCTTCTATAGTTGTGAAATATGTATATAAATAGTAGGTTTGACTTTCAATAGAATAGATCTCTGACATTTCCATTTTGTACGGAAAACGGTTAATGACATCTTTGGATTAATTCTCTCATCTTCTGTAATCGACGGTCTATGCAATTGAATCATTCGGTTAGTTTTGATTACTGGATTGTTATTGTTTATGAATTGTTATTTGATTGATATGAAACTGTAAATCACAATTGGTATCAGAGCTTTAGGGGTGAATATTTTGATTCTTAGATTGAATTTTTTTTCGATATTACTCACTGTTCTTGAGCATGTTTTTCGAAAAACCCTAAAATCACTAAGGGTTTTTAATCTTTTGATCATTGACAGTGAAAATTGGATCGAAGGTAAAGGACCAATAGACGAATCAATTGATTATAAACTTGAATTGATTCACAAAACACAGAAAAAGATCTAGGCATTTTTGTCAAATTTTGAAAAATACAAAGTCGACTACTGTTCTATTGAAAAAGTTCATTCTAGATCTATTTTTTGACAAAAGTGTTTCACAAAAAGTGTTTGTAATCAAAATCCTCACCTTTGATTGCAATTTAAGTGAAAATGGGCAAATTTTCAGATTTAATTTGAATTTCAGACTTGAAAAATCTGAAAATATTAAGAAACTCGAAATACACATATCCTTTGTGTCATTCGAGTCGAATACCTGTGAAAGTCGAGTTGACAATAGTGTCAATCGAGTTGACAATCTCTGTCAATTGAGTTGACAACCTCAGTCAATCGAGTTGACAACCTCAGTCAATCGAGTTGATAACCTCAGTCAATCAAGTTGGATATAAAGTTCATTCGAGTTTATTGGAAGTTTGAATTTTATTCGAGTTTCAAAGAAGACAAATTCGAGTTTCATTCTAAGCAAAGTCGAGTTTCATTCCAAGCAAATTCGAGTTTCATTCTAAGCAAATTCGAGTTTCATTTTAAGCAAATTCGAGTTCCATTTTAAGCAAATTCGAGTTTCATTTTAAACCCATTCGAGTTTCATTCCAAACTAACTCGAGTTTCATTTCAAACTCACTCGAGTTTCATTCCAAACTCACTCGAGTTTCACACCAAACTCATTCGAGTTTCACATCAAACTCATTCGAGTTTCATTCTAAACTCATTCGAGTTTCATACTTAGATCATTCGAGTTTCATACACACATTATTCGAGATTGTTGCAATACATCAACATCAAGTCTATTCAGTGTCTGATTCAAGTTTATTATTGCTACTAACAAGTTACTGTGTTGTAGATTTCAGTACTAATCTGTGTTTCCAAGTTTGATCAAATTTTCAATCTCAATCAAAGTTCATCAGATCTTGGACAGTTTCCCATATATCAGTCAATATGTCAAAGGATGCTCTAGCAATGGGATCAGAAACCAAACCCCCAATTCTATACAGGGGTGAATATGTTCAATGGAGGGAGAGGTTTCTTGAATTAATCAGCTTTCATGATCTATCAGAAGAGATGCTGAAATCATTAACAGAAGGACCAGCCACATTTATGGAAACAATACCTGGAGTACAAACCGGTAATCCCCCGAACCACCAAGGACAGTCGAGGTCACCAACCTGACTGAGGCTCAAAAGAAGAGAAAATAAGGGGATAAAACTGCCAGGAAATTACTTCTGATATCCATCCCCAATGATATTTACACATGTCTCACAAACACCAAAACTGCCAAGTCAATATGGGATGAAGTGTGTAAACTGATGCGGGGATCGGACAGAGCTGCCACAAACAGTGCTAGAAACAGCCTAATGACGTTTGAAAATTTCAAAGCCCGTGAAGGAGAACTACTGGAAAATACTTACCTAAGGTGTGTGACTTTGGTAAGTGAAATGAAACGAAATGGAGTGACAAAGTCCAACCTGGACATAAATGTCAAGTTTCTAAACGTTCTGAACCCTGAATAGGAGAAATATGCTATGATTATCCAGCAAACAAAGGATATTGAAGAAATCGATTTTCATATGATATTTGAAAACCTCAACAACTACCAAGAAGTTGTGTTGAGGAAATTATCAGGAAAGAAGAAAGCCGAGAAAGAAACTGCTGATCCACTGGCACTACTGGCAGAGAAAAAATACAAATATAAAATGAAAAAGGAGAAAAGAGCAGTAGTCAGCAGTACTGTTGGTACACCCTGTGTGACGATAGCAGTCTAAGTAGTATTAGCATTTTGTTTAAGTCATGTTACTAAGTATTGAATATTAACTAGTGTTTGATATATGTGTGTTTATATGTGTTTGATATTTATTAATTGTATGTTTGAACTTGATGTAATGTATTACAAGAAGTTCAAACATAAAGGTCAAGGATAAATTCTAACATAAGTTAAAACATAAGTTCAAATATAAGTTTAATATGTGAAATTCGAATTTAAAATAAATTCGAATTTAGTGTTGGATGAAATTCGAATTTAGGTCAAATTCGAATTTAACTTGGAGGTAAATTCGAATGTGTCATATAGACAAACTCGAATGGGCTTTGGGCCTGGATTCGAGTTCGTCCAATGACAAACTCGAATGGACCTCTATAATTAGGGATTAACTCGAATCATTAGAGGACTTTTGCAGAATTCGTGTGAGATTAAGCAAAAGGGTGATTTCGAGTTTATCAGCTGATATTGAGTGTTTTCGGAGAGAATCATCGCGTAGGTTCGGTCATGGTCGATCGTACAACGTTGTGGTAGTCTCCGTGTTCCGTGTGAGTGTTATATCCGTCAAGCCGCTAACGAGGATTCCGCACTCGTTGGTGTGCGTCGCGTCAGGATAGATCTGTGTAGTGCAAGACCTTACAAGTGGTATCAGCCCTGGAAGGCTCTTTTTCTGCCTTTTCAAGTTCGGAGTCTATAATCGAGGCTATCTTGATCGCATCTATATTAATCACATTGTGATTATCTCGCACATACAACTCCGTGATAGGCTGTGAATTTACAATCACTTCGTTGACATCATCGTCCTCGTCTTCTATCACATCATCGTCAGATCTCCAATCAACAATATCCTCAGGTACGAATTCCCCTTCTTCCAATTCCTCTACATCATCTTCGAAATCAAAATCCATTAATTCTTCTTCAATATCTCTCAAGGCGTCTATCATATCGCTTTCATGAGTCTTTGAAGAACCCGCCTCACCTCCTTCTCCTCCTTCAACACTAGCCTGACTAGGCTCCCCCTGAATTTTATCGTATAGAGCAGCAGGAAAATCTACTGGCTCATTATCTTTTGGTGCACTGGGATCATTGCCTTCGTCATCTCCACCCCTTGGTTGCTCCTCCTGATCCCGACAACTAGTACATCTTCCGAATCAGAATCCTCCGATTCATCTGCAGATTTAGAGATCGAAGAAATGAAAAAGCAGATGGCACTGCTAACAAAAGCATTTCAAAAGAAGTTCTACAGAAAGCCAACCAACAATAAGATGTGCTACAAAACAGGCTCGAGGAAAATTGTGAAGAAGGACAGATATGAGAAATCTGGAGAAAGCAGTGGAAGAAAGACTAACATATATGAAAAGTCAGACAAGTCAGCAAAGAAAGATTCAGAACAGAAATGTTACAACTGTGGAAAACCAGGTCATTATGCCCGAGAATGTAGATCCCCAGTAGTCAAAAACTCAGACTACTATACGAGAAAGGCTCTCTTAGCCAAAGAAAAAGAGTAGGGAAAAGCTCTTATGGCGGAGGATGACCATTGGTTACAGTTATCTGAAGATGAAGATGCTCACATTTGCCTCAAATCAGAGATATTCAATGAGTCAGAACTGAGTGAATCAGCCATGTTAGCTGAGGATGAAGTATGGGTTGGTTTAACTGATGAAAAGGATGCAGAAAGACAAGAATCTGAGGAGGAAGAGACAGAAGAAGTTGCATTGATGGCAACTGGCAAAACTGAGGCTGAAAATGATGAAGATTCAGAGTCAGATAGATCAGATGATTCAGATAAGCCAGAGGTACATTCTAATTCTGACTCTGATATTGAGGAATCATGTGTACTAGAAGAAAAACTAACTCATATGGCCTTTATGCTTAAAAAGTTTTAAAAATCTTTAAAGGCGGAAAAAAATGCTCATTCTTTGGAAAACAAACTTCGAAATGAACATAACTTGTGTTAGATTTTTCCAAAGATAAAGCATTAGTCTTACGAGCAGTTTCAGATTTACAAGATAAGGAAAAAGAACTACAAAGCAAAATACTTAATCTTAATCAGAATATATCTGACTTACAAGAAAGACTGAGAATTGCAGAATTAGAAGCTTCCAATTTTTCTGTAAAATATCATTCTATTTTTGAAGAACGAACTAAACTTTATGAAAAAATAAAGAAGATGGAAGATGAATTTATCAAAAGAGGGCAAACAGATCAAACCATTTATTTAAATCAACCAAATCTGGAATTTGTTGGGAAAATCCAAAGTATCTGACAAAAGCAATATCTAGTTCACCAACACTATATGATGTCAGATACATGAACTTAGGATTAAAAAGGGCATTTATGAAAGCCTCTGATGAAGTAGAATCTAGTGAAGAAATAAAAAGATTACGATCAGACAAAATGTAAAATTCTGGTGATTATACCAGAATAAATGAAACAAGTAATATTCCTAATATTAAAGAAGAGGACATTCAAACATATTCTGAAAAGGATTTGTCTGAATCACCTACTCAATCTCAAAAGTTATATCTGTCATATTCAATTCTAGAAAAGATAAATTCTGATCTAGAATTGAAAATTAAAAATTTTGAGACAGAGAATGAAACTCTCAAGGCTGAACTAAGAACTATGGAACAAAAGTTAAAAAATCATCCTAAAAACATAAAGTTGTCTGATCCACAATCCTCAACTTCTCTAGATTCTATTAATTCAGAAAAGGAATTTGATCTGTATATGCACTCTGATCTTAATTCATTAGAGCAAATGATTGGTAAAATTGATGAATTTGTCAAACCTTTGCATAACAAACAATCAGATGATAATAAAGAACCTGTTAAAATTCTGCAAAGAATTTTTACAGATTCATTAAAATCATCTGAAAATTCACCATTATTACAACAAAAGAAGGAGAAAACAAAAGTTATTGTTATAACTCCTAACTTTGAAAAAGGTGAATCATTTTCATCAGCGGACTCCATTGCACTTAAAGTCCAATCTTCAAAAGGTATGAGAAATTTACAGAAGAAACAAGTATCTAAATCTACTAATTCTCATACTTTTTTTATGTCAGATTTCATTGTGAACGGTTCGAGAAAACAAGTTTGGAGAAAGCAGAAAAGAGAGCAGAATAACAAGAGTATAAAACAAGAGTGGCGCGTGAAGAACAAAATTGTTACAGATAGAAATAGCAACATTAAACATTCTGTCTGTAATAATAAATCTGTTAATAATTCTTGTATAAAGTTTTCAAGAAAGGACTTAATTGCTTTGAATTCTTGTGCTTGTAAGCCTTCAATTGTTAAATCTAATAAGCTCGTCTGGCAACCGAAGAAAAAGGACCCATTTTATGAACAGAAAAAGGTTCCACAGAAAAGAATTTCAAAAACAATTCAACCACGAAGTGTACAAAAGTGGATACCTAAAAGAACAGTTCAAAAGTGGGTACCTAAAACACCATCAAATGATAAGCTAAAAGTCATATCTGTTAGGAAAAATAATACTTTACATGAATTACCTAAAACAAAAGTACCCAACTACAAGTGGGTACCTCATGTGCTACTTCGTCTTATAGGTAAACCATGTCTGGTATCTTGACTCCTGATGTTCCAAGCATATGACCGGACAAAGAGACACACTCACGGACTTTGTAGAAAAGTTCTGTGGGACGTCAGATTTTGAAATAATCAGTTTTGCCCGATCAGAGGATACGGAAGTCTCAAATATGACAAAATTACCATCCAAAAGGTTTTCTATGTTGATGGTCTTGGACACAATTTGTTTAGTATTGGACAGTTGTGTGATAAAGGTTTAGAAGTCAATTTCAAAGCCAATCGGTGTAGCATCAGATCTGGAGAAGGTAAAGAAATTTTAGCAGGAACCAGGAAAACCAATTTGTACTCCATTGACTTAGCCTCGATTAATCTGAAGAAAGATGTCTGCTTACTGTCAAAAGCTACATCTAAAACAGCATGGCTATGGCATCGTCTCCTTTCACATCTGAACTTCAATGAGTTAACCAACCTAGCGAAAGGGGGGTTAGTTAAAGGGCTGCCATCTCTCAAATTGCAAAAGGAGCAGTTGTGTGCAGCATGCGAAAAAGGAAAAATGACAAGAGCTTCACACAAATCCAAAACTGAACACTCATCCACGAGAGCACTGGAATTACTTCATATGGATTTGTGTGGACCAATGAGAGTACAAAGCATTAATAAGAAACGATATGTATTGGTGATAGTTGATGACTATTCACGATACACATGGTTTTCTTCCTGAGGTCCAAATCGGATGCAATCGAAACAATCATAGACTTCATCCGGAAAATACAAGTGAAGTTGCAACTCACAATTCAAACAATCCGCTCAGATAACGGAACAGAATTCAAGAACAAATCGCTTGACTCATTCTTGAATTCTATAGGAATTACACATCAGTTTTCAGCTGCTCGAACTCCACAACAAAACGGTGTCGTCGAAAGAAGAAATCGGACACTAGTTGAATCAGCTAGGACGATGCTAGCATACTCAAATTTACCGTTATTCTTATGGGCAGAAGCAGTTGCAACAGCTTGTTTAACACAAAATCGTTCAATCATAAATAAGAGATTCGGAAAGACTCCTTATGAATTGATTAATAAACGAATACCTAATATTAAATTTTTCCATGTCTTTGGTTGCAGATGCTTTATTCTAAACGACAAAGATAATCTTGGAAAGTTTAATCAAAAGGCAGATGAAGGAATATTCATCGGAGTTTCAAAGGAATCGGTAGCTTTCCGTGTGTACAACAAGAGAACCAAGACAGTCAACGAGAGCGTGAACGTCAAATTTGATGAAGGAGTGGTAATGGCTTCTGAACACACCAGTTCAGGACCCGATCCTCAAATGCAGACTTCATTAGAGTCATCTGAACAAAATGCTGAAGACTCAGAATTACATAAGTTGTTTGAGAATTTTTATGAAGACTATTTTGAAAAGCCCAAAACTAATGTTCTAAATTTGGTGCCTGACAGGATTACTAAAGATCCAGTCGTAGTCTCTGATCTTTCTCAACAACAAGGTTCAGAAGAAACTGGAGAAGCTTCAACAACAAATGTGCAGTCGACAACTGAGATTGTACAACCCATTGAACCTCCAAATCCTTCTGAAACCCCCATAACTTCTGAACATTCAGAAGCTCCTACCTCAGATGTCCCACCTACTACATCTGAAGTAACTCCCCAACCAACGTATCTAGATCGTAATCCCAATCAAGACCAAATAGAACCGTTTCCACATACTTTTAAGTGGACAAGAAATCACCCAATAGAAAACATTATTGGTGATCCATCCGCGTCAGTCCAAACCAGAAGGGCCACCATAAATGAATGTCTATTTTCAAATTTTCTAAGTAAAATAGAGCCCAAGAATGTAAAAGAAGCACTTCTGGACGCTGATTGGATTGTGGCGTTGCAAGAAGAACTGAACCAGTTCGAACGGTTAAAGGTCTGGAGACTTGTTGAGCGCCCAAAAGACAAATCCATTATAGGCACGAAATGGATCTTTTAAAAACAAGAAAGACGAACATGGAGTAATCATTCGGAATAAAGCTCGTCTCGTTGCCAAAGGATACAGCCAACAAGAAGGGATTGACTACGATGAAACGTTTGCACCAGTTGCGCGAATCGAAGCGATTAGAATGTTTTTAGCTTTTGCCGCTCATAAAAACTTTACAGTTTATCAAATGGATGTTAAAACTGCGTTTTTAAATGGGGAACCAACAGATGAAGTATATACATATCAGCCCGAAGGTTTTACTGATACTTCGAGACCTGATCATGTATATATTTTAGATAAGTCACTGTATGACCTTAAACAAGCACCGCGTGCTTGGTATGATGCACTTTCAACATATCTGTTGAAACGTGGATTTAACAAAGGTGCAGTTGACACAACCCTGTTTATAAAACGTCAGAGGCCGGATATCATAGTAATACAAATATATGTAGATGACATAATATTTGGGTCTACAAATCCAGAATTTTGTAAGAAATTCGCATTTTTAATGTCCCAAAAATTCGAAATGAGCATGATGGGAGAAATAATTTTTTTCTTAGGATTACAAGTAAAACAATTAGCTGATGGTATTTTTATCAATCAGTCAAAATATATACAAGATATGTTAAAGAAATTTAATATGGTCAACAGTACTCCTATGAAAACTCCCATGGCTCCGGATTCAAAGTCAAAACTCGATGAGGACATCTCAGGGAAACCTGTAGATGTGACTCACTATCGAGGTATAATTGGGTCATTAATGTACTTAACTGCTAGTAGACCGGATATTATGTTTGCTACATGTGTCTGTGCAAGATATCAGGCAAATCCTAAAGGATCACATTTAATAGCAGCAAAACGAATTTTAAGATATCTTAAAGGAACTCCAAATCTTGGTTTGTGGTATCCTAGAGAATCTTCATTTAATCTAACTGCTTTTTCTGACGCTGATCACGCAGGTGATAAGATGGACAGAAAAAGTACGTCTGGAGCAGTACAGTTCTTAGGTGACAAACCCGTATGATGGTCATCCAAGAAACAACATTGCATCTCATTGTCTACAGCTGAAGCAGAGTACGTTGTTGTATCTTCTTGCTGTTCTCAGGTGTTGTGGATGAAGAGCCAACTGCGCGATTACGGGTTTACACCAAAGAAAATATCAATCTACTGTGATTCTCAGAGCGCAATAGCTATTGCATCAAATCCGGTGCAACATTCAAAAACAAAACACATTGACATTCGGTACCATTTTATAAAAGATCATGTAGAAAATGGAAATATAGAATTATATTTTGTGCCTACTGAATATCAACTAGCTGATTTGTTTACCAAAGCGTTAGATGAAAAATGGTTTAATTTTTTGGTATACAAATTAGGTATGTTGAATCGTTAAGATTTAATAATTCAGTAGTTTCAATTTATAATTTATAATTTTCATTTTTTTATTGATTTTAATCTGATGTTAAATTCCTGAATCATAAAAAGTTCATATTCTTTGGAATTTAACAAGATCTGGATTGTCATGTGCAGGGGGAGCAGAAAAATAAATTTATCTGATTATGAGTAAATCTGATAAAATTTATCTGTTACTTTGTAGGGGGAGCTCAGCTGAGAAATACAATACATGTTTGAGGGGGAGCAACATTCAGAAATTAAAGGGGGAGCATTTTTTTAATTTTTTTTTGTTGTTTTTGTTTATGTCTATTTTCATTTTTTTTTGTTTTGTTTTTTGTTGTTTTTTTTTTAAAATTTTGTTACTTTGTTTTTATTTTATTTTTTGTTTGGTTTTATTTTATTAAAAAAAATTTTGAAATTGGGTTTTATTTTTTTTGGAAGATGGGCCGAATAAAAGTGAAAATAATGGGCCGGATAAAATTTTCAAAAATGGGTCGGTTCATAATCTCTTCTATAAATTTGAAATTCAAATTTCAAATTAACTTTTTCGGATAACTAAATATTCATCATCTTCTTCACAAAGTTCCTTCACCATTAAGAAACCTAAAACCCACATTTCATCGACCGACTCAAGATATCTTTTCATCATATTGTGAGTAAATTTTTGTTGTTTTTAGTTTATTATGTTTTTACATAGTTCATTTCAGTGTTGAAATATATATAAACTGTGTTCGTGTTTTTCTTAGTTTGAATGTTCATGGTGTTTGTCAGGATCTAAACTTAACTAACCAAGACTAACTGATTTGAATTTATCAGAGTATAAATCAATAATCTTGCTTTGAATCAAAGTTTAATTGAGAAGTTTGCGGAATAACACTCAATTATTTTAACAAAAGCTTTTAGAACTCATAACAGATAAACATAAATAAGTAAATCAAATTGCTTGTATTGCTGACTTCAATGATTACAATCACCTCTAATCTGTTTGATTAGACGAAGAACACAAATTGTTCTTAGGGTTTTACAACCTTAGAGGCTTATGAAAACTCAAACAAAAAGCAATTACAATCTTGAATGTGCAGAAAACTTCCTATTGGATAGAAAAACCTATTCTATGTATTTATAATGCTTTTCTGATTTGTTTCCTTGAAGGACTCTGACTTCTCTGATAGTAGATATGCTGGAATCTTCATGTAGATATTTCTTCCTGAATATCAGCACTTTCTGTTTATGAAACCGTTGTGAAGCTTGAAACACTTAACAGCTTGAGCAGGACAGCTTGAGAGAAATGCTCTGGCAGCATGAACTTTTGTACTAGCAGCTCGAGTTTCTTCAACTAACAGCATGAACTTTGTATTTACACAGAAATTCTACTAACAGTCTGAGAAGTCTAACTAACAGTTTGAACTACTTAGAATATTTCCCAACAATCTCCCCCTAACTTAAATTCTTTATACAAGACTTTAAGTTCTATACAAATAAGGAAATAAACAAGTATACTGTTATTTACAAACCAAGGCTTTCAAAAACTTACAACTGTGCAAGTTTCTCACTTACAGCCTTCAAAAATTCTTTCTTTAGATCCTCTTTATCACAATATATCTGTGCAGACAGCATCTGAAGAAGTATATCCTTTGGAAGATCAAGAAACTCAAAATTGAAGAACATACCAGAAACATCTGTAAATCTGATTCTGTAGGTCTTTGATTTAACAAACAGATCAACCTATTTGACCTTCATCTCCTTTGCATTTTCTATATCTTTTCTTATAGATTCAGGATCAAAAATACTCTGTAAATCTTTAATGGCTTGCTTGACTTGTGGGAGGGAAGATCTGACTTGAGTAGCAGTCCCAACTTGATACATCATTGTAAGCTCATCTCTTGTCATCCTTTCAGCCATATTCATTATGCTTTTATATTATTCCTCGGGACCAGTTTCTCTACTTACTACAAAATGATATCTTAAGTCAATGTTAACCATTGACTTAGCATACCAGTAAGTAATAAGAGGTTTTGAGAAATCATGCTGGTCAAGAGACTTCTCTATCTCCATTACTTGTTGCAGCTGATGCTCAAAAAGCACCCTTTTGACCTGATCAAGCTTTGCTTATGAGATTGGCTCTGTTTGAGGAATAGGATCAACAGCTTGAACAGAAGGAGCAGGATCACTTGCAGCAGCTTGAATTGAAACTTTTGAACTTTGGACTTCTTCGGAGACTTTGGCTACTTTGCGTTTTTCCATTTCCTTATCATGGATATCTTGCAGCCTTTCTGTGCTCATAGACTGAGTCATCTTCTTTGGAATACCTGCTGCAAAGGCAAAATTAATCAGAAATCTTCTATGCTCAGCCTTTGAGTGCCCTGTTGGCATCTTTCTTTTCCTTTCACCTTGCTTGACCACAAACCCTCTTAGGTAGTCTCCTAAGGTTTCATCATCTTGCATTGGGGCATGGGTTTGCTGGTCTAAAGCTTTATCTTGTTCTTCTGCTAACTTTCTGGCAATCTCAGCATCAAAGGCAATCTGGGCTTCTTTGGTAGAAAATTTGTGCTTTGGAGACTCTATAAGAATGCCCTTGCCCTTATCTTTTGTAGCAGAAGTTGTAGCTTGGACTGAACTGATGGGAGCTTGAAAACCTTCTCTTATAACAACTCCAGTTGCTTTTGAAGAAGCATCTTGAGTTTCTAGGCTAACAGCTTGAGAAGCTGTTGGGACTGTTAGCCTAGATTTTTGAGCTGTTGGAGTTGCTTGGACTGATTCTGTTGGAGCTGCTTGGACTGCTTTAGGGATCTCCTGATTCTCCCCCTTTTTGGAAGCATTGGTTTGGTCAGGAGGACCTACAACCGTTGCCACTTGGGTTTGAATCAAACGCTCTAAATGAATGATCTTATTCCTACAGAGGGTAAACCCTTTATGGAGATAATCCATTCTCTGATTTTGAGCCGCTTCTGCCTACCTCAGTGCAATGATTTGTGCCCCCTGTGCAGCAATGATGGACTGATGATATTCCAACATTGCTACAACGGGTTGCAGCTTAGGATCCGTTAATAACATAAGTTGCAGACTAGCCTCAAGATCAGCAAACGTATGTGGTGCTTGTGATCTATCACTGGCATGAATACCAGAAGTAGAAACCTCTGGGCCCCTCTGTTCTTGGTTCTGGGGACTTCCAGCTGGTGTTTGCACGCCTGCTGTTGCCATGGGAGTGGTCTTAATGATGTTGGCACTGTCTTGTGCCTCTTGTGCAGAGACAGCAGTAGTGTCAGCCACAGAACCCATATGAACAATCTCTGGTGAGATGTTCACCTCCTGATTGAGGATGAGAGTTTCCTCACTGGGTGCCCTTTGGATATTCTGTGCAAAAGTGTCCTCCTGCACAGGGTTATTTGGCTCTTGTCTGAGGGCTGAGGAGGAATGAGCTCCTGGTCCTCTTTTCCTTTTATATAGTTGTAGTGGGGATGAGGGCTTAACAAAAGGAACTGAAGGCATTTGTGTATCAGGAGGAGTGGGTTGGGGTCCTGGGGGTGAAGCAGTAGTGTTAGGCTGAGCCTGCTCAGGACCCTCTCCTCTGTTACTTGGAATGATGTTCATCATTGCAGAAGGCAATGGAACATCTACACTCAAAAAATTGGCACTTGCCTTTAAAAGCCTTTTAATAGAAGATAGTGAGTGCCTATGGGAGACATGTATCCTCTTATGTATATTAAAATTGGTGCAAGTTTTTGCAATTATCTCTGCTAAAAAACGAGGATACATCAAAAATTTCCCATTCTTTATGGAATGATGCCTTAACATCGACTGGCAAATCATATTTGAAAAATTGAACTGTTGGCCTGTTGAAAAGCACACCAAGGCAGTGGCAATGTTTGATGAAAATTCGGACCAACCAGTTCTTTTAGGGCTAATACACTGTTGAATAATGTGCACAAGATATTTCCATTTAGGAGAAAAATGTGCTTTAAAGAAAGTAAAAGAATCAGCAGGACCCCTGTATCCAATATTATAAAGACCAGTATGTAACTCATTAAGGGATAGGTCTGTTATACCTGAGGCATCTTGAAGATGCAGATTTTGGCGAATGGATTCCTCAGTCACTGTGATGGTAGTTCCATCGATTTTGGATGTCATAGAAGAGACTCCATTGATGGTTTGTACAGAAGCACGGTTCCAGAACTGCTCAATATGAGAGATGTATATGGTGGGATTGATATTGAGAGCATGATTGATATGGGAACTTCGAAGGAATTCCATGATGTCATGGAACGGTGCAAGATCAGTATGCTTTAGAGAGTAGGGTAGGCAGTTGTGTTCTTTAACGAACTCCATTGAAGATCAATTGGAGATTTTAAGGTTTGAGAGATGTGTGTGGAAATTGTTTCAGAGAATCAAGAAGGGTTCAGGAAGATATTTTGCAACTGGTAGTTACAATAGAACGAAACTGGAACCTTTAAAGGTTTTGAAAATATCTAAACCCGCGCACACACTTATGGAAATGACCATATTACCCTGCACACTTTGACAGATCAAGTGAAACAACTAACAGTCCGAGAAAATGAACTAGCAGCTTGAGAAAATACTCAAGCTGTTAGTTGAAAATTAGGTGACTGGTAATGAAACAGTGACTCCCCCTTAATCAAGCATATGTATACTGAAAATTAATCCATGTTAACCATACCAATATTTGAGACTAGGAAGGTGAATAAATGGTTTTGTAAATAGATCAGCTAACTGATCATCAGTGTGAATTTTGGTAACTTGGATTAATTTCTTCTCATTGCAATCCCTTATAAAATGAAATCTAATTTCTATATGCTTGGTTTTGGGAAATTTCACTGGATTTTGTACAATGCTAGTTGCACTTGAATTGTCAATATAAATGGGAGTGGATAGGAAATTCCTACCATAGTCTCTCAGTTGATTTTGAATCCACATTACTTGGGAGCAGCAACTTGCAGCTGCTACATATTCTGCTTCAGTAGATGATGTGGAGACAGTTGTTTGCTTTTTGCACTGCCAAGAGACCAATCTTGTTCCCAAGTATTGATATCCACCAGTTGTGGATTTTCCGTCAATATTGCATCCTCCATAATCACTGTCAGAATAGGCTGTTAGTTCAAGAGGAGAGTCTTTAGGATACCAGAGGCCTAAATGTGGTTGGCCTTTGAGATATCTAAAGATTCTCTTAACAGCAACCAAATGAGAATCCTTTGGAGAGCATTGAAACCTAGCACACACACAGACAGCAAACATAATATCAGGTCTAGAAGATGTTAGATACATAAGAGATCCTATAAGAGATCTGTATAAATGAATGTCCACATCTATGCCATCTTTGTCTGTATGGAGCTGCTTGTGAGGATCCATTGGAGTACTTGCAACTTTGGTGTCTTGATACCCAAACTTTTCCAGTATGTCTTTAACATACTTTGATTGACTTATAAAGAGACCAGTGGGCTTCTGCTTGACCTGCAATCCTAGAAAGAAAGTGAGTTCTCCCATTGAACTCATTTGAAACTTTTTGTGCATTAAGGCCTCAAACTCTTTGCACAGAGAATCATTTGTTGAGCTAAAGATGATGTCATCAACATAGATTTGTACAAGTAGAATCTCAGCTTTGATGGACTTTGTGAATAGTGTTTTGTCCAGAGTGCCTCTCTTGAACCCATTCTGTAGAAGGTATGATGACAGAGTGTCATACCATGCTCTGGGGGCTTGATGGAGTCCATAGAGAGCCTTGTCTAGCTTGTAGACTCTGTCTGGATACTTGTAGTCCTCAAAACCAGGAGGCTGATACACATAGACCTCCTCTTCAATTGTGCTATATAGAAAAGCAGACTTCACACCCATTTGATACACTTTAAAACCTTTGAAGCTTGCATAAACCAAAAACAGTCTGATGGCTTCAATTCTTGCCACTGGAGCAAATACATCATCATAATCTATGCCTTCCTCTTAAGTGTACCCTTGAGCTACTAGTCTTGCTTTGTTCTTGATGACTATCCCTCTCTCATCTTTCTTGTTTCTGAACACCCATCTTGTACCAATTGCTCTCTTTCCTTTAGGAAGATCAACCAGTGTCCATACATTCTGAATCTTGAACTGTAGAAGCTCTTCTTGTATTGCCTCAATCCAGGATGAATCTTTCAATGCCTCTGATGCCTTTTTAGGTTCTAGCTGAGACATGAAACAGGCATGTTCAAAAGCAGCTAGACTGAATTCAGGAACTTCTTGTTCAGCAGCAGCAGTCTCATTTTGAACCATTTTCCTTGTTTGTACAGGTGTACTTGGATCACCCAATATTTGATTGAGAGGATGATACTTGTGAACTCTGAGTGTAGGCTCTCTTTCTGTCTGAAAATAAGAACCAAGGTTTGTATCATCTCCATCAGGACCAGTGGATGGTTCAGCTTCTGGAACAACTTGACTTGAATCTGGGACTGTTTCCCTTTGTGTTAGAGCTGTTCTCTCAGGACTTGGGAGTGGCACTTCAGTGTCTGGATTTGTATCATGTTGAGCATTCAGAACCCCTGGAGGGTCACATGACAGAAGTGGTATAGTTGTATACTCATCCCAATTGTTTGAATCTGCAGCAGTTTGAAACTTTGTGCCAACAGCTTGAGAATTTGTATTGACAGCATGAGAATTTGTGTTGACAGCTTCAATTCTGTTTGCATCAGCTTCTGCAGCATACTCAACAAAGCTCAGAGAATTTGTTAGTGAATCTAAATCAAACAACCAATCAGGACCAGTGCCTTTGACATTTGCAGTATTTTCATTAAATTCAACATTGGCACTTTCTTCAATGGTTTTAGACACACTGTTATATACTGTAGGTCCCGAGAGGTTCCCAAAGTATATAGCTTTAAGCTGTAGAGGGGGGGTGAATACAGCTATTTAAAAACTACACACTATTTTCTCTATGTTTGTATGTATTATCAACAAATTGTTAATTACAAACAAGCTTGAATGCGGAAAGGTTCAAGCTGAGATAACAGAAACAACAGTATGTTCACTAGTCTAAGACAGACTCAAACTATTTTACAATGAATACACTCACTAAGAAGCACTCACTCACTGTGTTTACAAGACTCAGAGGGACAGCTTATGTAGAACAGCTTAGACACAAAGAAACTGTATTACACAGGCAAGCTTGCATGCATGAAAAACACACTTGCACGTTCACTCTTGGCTTCAGCACTTAGCTTTTTTTTTTTGCTTAATCTTTCTGACCTTAGAAGATTCCTTTTATACTCACTCAGAGGATCTAAGAGAAGTTTCTTCATTGGACGAAATGAAAACGGAGAAGTCTTGTTGAAAAGACAACATAACCTTTTCTGCACTTTCTGAAAAGCAGACTTGTCTTCTTGTGTGCAGAACTTTTGTCTTTTCACTTTGTCTACTGTTGCATTGCCTTTAACTAAATAAGGAATGTCAACTTTGTGTCTTTCTTCCTTGTAAAGGCCTATTTTGATATAAGAAAAAGGTCTGTCACCCTTTTTCAAATAACATTTTGTCTTCATGTAACAGAACAGCTTGGGCAGGCTAAGCAGTTCTGATTTCCACTTTGTCTTCGACTTTGTAAACTGATCTTGTAGCCAAAAACAATACATGAGGACTTGGAAACACATTCCATAAAGTGTTTGGCCTGTTCACAAAGAACAGGTTCTGTTCACAAAGAACAGAACACTTGAAAACTGCCCAAGCTGCTCACTAGTGTAGAGCAGCGTAGACAGTTTATGTCCAGCCTGTTCAGCAGACTGAACAGCTTGGGCAAAACTGTCTTTGTTGCAACACATGCAACACATAGAACAACTTTAGGCTGATATTGCAAATCTTTTTCAGGTTTCAATAAGGCATATAATCAGGCCTTAAATTCAACCTTCAAAAGCATCAACAGGTTTGATTAATAATCTCCCCCTCAGATGCAAAGCAGGTTTGACTGAGGCCTTTTTGTGCCTTACATATACTCTATAGGCTTTGCTTTAATATGAGTATCCTAAAAAGAAACCTTCTTCAGCTTTACTTTCAAACTTCCCTAAGTGAGTCTTAGTGTGAAGAATTGTGCATGGACAGCCAAATGACTTGAAAAAGGCTATTAAGGGTATTCTATTATGGAATAACTCATATGGAGTTTTCCCTTGTGATTGAACAATCTGAACCTTATTTAGAACATAACAGGCTGTGTTGACTGCTTCTGCCCAAAAGGTCATTGGCAGTTTTGAATCAGCTAACATGGTTCTAGCAGCCTCAATCAATGTTCTGTTCTTTCTCTCAGCTACACCATTCCGTTGTGGTGTTCTTGGTGCACTATATTGCCTAGCAATACCTTTGGACTCACAAAACCTGTTTAGAATATGATTTTTAAACTCGGATCCATTGTCTGATCTTATCACCTTAACTTTTGAGTTGGATTGGTTTTCTATCTTAAGAATAAATGACTTAACTAGCTCAGCAGTTTCATCTTTAGATCTAAGAAAGTAAACCCAAGTAAATCTGGTGAAATCATCAACAATAACTAAACAGTAGGCTCTTTTATTCAAACTTAAAACAGATGTTGGACCAAACAGATCCATATGAATCAGCGGAAGAGCAGATGAGATTGAATTTACTTCTTTGGCCTTTTGAGAAGTTTTGTGTTGCTTGCCTTTAAGACATGCTACACAATGATCATCACATATGAACTCCTTTTGTGGTAAACCTCTTACCAGATTCTTTTTGACTAAAACATTCATGGACTTGAAGTTCATGTGACACATCCTTCTATGCCAAAGAGCAGACTCATTGGATGATGCTTTGGATATCAAACAGCTTAAAGTATTTGATTTGGATAAAAGATCTGTGTCCAAACAGTAGACATTGTCCTTTCTTGGTGTTCTTAGTAAAACAAGATTTTCAGGAATTTTGAAATCTTTTGAAAGGACAATGCACTCAGAATCTGTAAACAAAACAATGTTTTGTTTGTCACAGATTTGAGTGACACTCAATAAATTATACTTAAGCTGTTCAACATACAAAACATCATTGAAAATCATGTTGCATGCATTAACAGTACCTTTACCTGTAACCTTACCACCTTTGGAGTTGCCTCCAAATGCAACAAATCCTCCATCAAAGCCTTTGAAATTTGACAAGCACTCAGAATTGCCTGTCATGTGCCTAGAGCATCCACTGTCCAAATGCCATCTTGTTTTATGTGGTGACCTGTGGTTGCCCTGCACAAATAAAAGCTTAGTTAGTAGTGGAGTAAACCCAAACCAAGTTGGTTTTGGGTTGTCCTTGTGCATTAACATAACTAAATACTGTCTTGGATTTCTTATACTTAGTAAGATCCACTGATGGAGTTTGTGGAGAGTACTTAGTTAGCACATGAGGTATCCAGGTATTTTGTCCATCCTTTTCAGTAACAGTCTCAGATGATCCATTACCAGTCCCAATTTTGAGCCTACCAGTCTGAATTGAGTCTGTAGTGCTAACAGCTTGAGAATTTGCACTAGCAGTCTCAATTTTAGACTTGGCAGTTTCAACAGTTTTATCAAAAGGTTCACCTGAGTTTGTACCTTTGACACACCATATTTGTTTAAAATTTACCTTTGGTTTAGCTAAAACTTGTTTTTGGTGTGTGGACTGTTTCTTATTAAATTTTGTGAACCTGTGATCTACTGTTTTCTTTGGAACTGATGTAGCAGAAGGTTTGACCTTTGAATTTTTTACATAAGTAGAACTTGATTTTTTATGAATCACAGTCTGTTTTGCAACAGCTGGTTTATAAAAACAATCCTTTGCCAAGTGATTTTTCCTGCCACAGTGAAAACACCTTTTGACTGTTTGAATTGAAGACCCAGTTTTATTAGATAGTTTCTGGTTCTTGTTCCTTTGATTTCCCCTTACCTGCTGTTGTTTGGGAAACTTTTGAACACCATGCTTTTGGCATGTGCAGACTGGAACATTTTTATCCCTTTTTGTATTCTTTGAAGAAGATGCAGTATTATAGTTAGAAGGTACAGAAACTTGTGGAGCAGCATGGCATACACTCATCTTCTCCTTTCCTTTTTTACTGGGGACTTGGATTTCTATAGGTGCACTCATTGTTTTGTTCTCTTTCTCAACTGCTGTGCACTCACAGTCTCTATTTTGAATCTGATCTTCTTTAGATTCAGGACTGTTATCAAGGATAGGATCTATAGTAGTCATAGACTCATCTAATGGTTCATTGACAAGCCTATCAGCAACCTCACTCATTGGATGAATGTATTTTTTGTTGTATGGAGGTGGAGTAGCCCTGTAGCCTATGCCTTCTTTGGGATTAACCTGAGATTTTACCCTATCTTTAAATTGGACTTCCATTAGGTGTTCCAACTTTTGATTAGCCAATTTGAAGTTACCTAGATCTATATTGACAGATTCTAGTTTCTTATTAGCCTCAAACACCTTTTGTTTAGTCTCTTCTACCTTTTTATTTAGGGATTCTATTTTCTTATTTAGCTCCTTTTTCTCCCACTCATGATATGTTCTATCATGTCCCATTTGAATCTCATTATCCTTATAGTCATTGATCTGTTTTTCAAGATCTTCTATGGCTTGCATGTATTCATATCTCCTCTCTTCCATCTTAGCTAGAGTTTTGCACATGCTCACATTATGGTCTCTGTACTTTTTAACCATATTTTTGCATGATTGAGAGCAGAGTTTAGAATTTACCTCAGATGGTAGTTCAGTGGAGGAGACATTTGATGTTTCTGCCATCAGAGCTTGATTTTGAAATTCTTCCTCTGTCTGATCACTCCAGTCAAACACATTGTCTTCTTGAGAGACAAGTGCTTGTGATGATGAAGTCTGATTAGTCTGTGGAGTCCTTGATGGCTGTTGACCTTGAGATCTACATTCTCTGGCAAAGTGACCAAGTTTGTGACATTTAAAGCACTCAACTTTTGACTTATCAAAAGCTGGTTTTCCTTCTGCTCTGGCTTGAAAGTTTGATCTGCCAGTTCTCTTCAGAAACCTTTTGGCTCTCATGGTCAGCATTGCATGTTGCCACTTCAGATCCATTTCTTCAAGATCATCTGGATGAATCTGTTCTAGATCTTCAGCATTGAGAGCAAACAGTCCATCATTAGCAACAAAGGCCTCATAGTGAACCTCAGTTGAGTTGCCATCACCACCTGAAAAGGAATCACTGTCATTAGATTTTTCAGATGACAAAAGAGCAGTATTGTGATTATAAGAAAGAGATTTCTTTTTAGTGTCAATCTCAGTCTCAAACACTCTCAGACTGTTGTACAGATCATGCAGTTCTATTTCATCAAGAGTGTCTTTAGTTCTCCATTGAGCAGCATAAACTGTCCATTCTTCTCCAAGAGATCTGAGAAACTTTCTGTTGACCTCATCTTGATCCAGGCTGACTTTTGCACTTTCCAGTTCACTTATCAGTTTGTTGAACCTGTCAAAGATTTGAGTAAGGTTTTCATTCTTGCCACCAGAAAAGTTCTCATACTGCTGTTTCAAAAGATCTTTTTGATTTCTTTTGGTGCTGGCATTCCCAGCAAATCTTTTCTCTAAAGCATTCCAAAGAGAATGAGCAGTATAAAACTTTTTGAACTGATGTTGATAAGCATTAGGAATGGCTATTTGTAAAAGTGTAAGAGCTTTCACTTCATTCATTCTAGCCTTTCTTTAAAGTTCAGTTTTTGGAGGAGTTTTGACTGGTTTTCCCTCATCATCAAGTTCTGGATCAACTACAGAAGGAAATTCAACAGCTTCTCATATGGCATAATCAATGAATTGAATATGCTGTTGAATCCTGAGTTTCCACATCTCAAACTCAGTAGGCTTGAGCATAGGCACTTTTAGTCCTTGCCCAGATCCACTGCTGCTATTATCAAATTCCATTGCAAAAGATTAAAAAATTTAAAAGAAAGCTTTCGACTTTGAAAAACAAAGAACGACCTGTGGCCCTGATACCACTTGTCAGGATCTAAACTTAACTAACCAAGACTAACTGATTTGAATTTATCAGAGTATAAATCAATAATCTTGCTTTGAATCAAAGTTTAATTGAGAAGTTTGCGGAATAACACTCAATTATTTTAACAAAAGCTTTTAGAACTCATAACAGATAAACATAAATAAGTAAATCAAATTGCTTGTATTGCTGACTTCAATGATTACAATCACCTCTAATCTGTTTGATTAGACGAAGAACACAAATTGTTCTTAGGGTTTTACAACCTTAGAGGCTTATGAAAACTCAAACAAAAAGCAATTAAAATCTTGAATGTGCAGAAAACTTCCTATTGAATAGAAAAACCTATTCTATGTATTTATAATGCTTTTCTGATTTGTTTCCTTGAAGGACTCTGACTTCTCTGATAGTAGATATGCTGGAATCTTCATGTAGATATTTCTTCCTGAATATTAGCACTTTCTGTTTATGAAACCGTTGAGCAGCTTGAAACACTTAACAGCTTGAGCAGGACAGCTTGAGAGAAATGCTCTGGCAGCATGAACTTTTGTACTAGCAGCTCGAGTTTCTTCAACTAACAGCATGAACTTTGTATTTACACAGAAATTCTACTAACAGTCTGAGAAGTCTAACTAACAGTTTGAACTACTTAGAATATTTCCCAACAGTGTTCATAATCTGTTGTTCATAAAACTGAAATTAAATGTGTGGTATCTTTCGGTTTATGAATGTGAACATGAATCTGAAATTTCATGGTTCAAATCAAACCACACAAACAGAAATTTTGACTTTAGTTTCAAACACCTTCGTGTTCTTCATGCTTCTGAAATTTGAATTTTTAACGACTTTAATGTTGTTTTTGTTCAAAGTTCAGTAAATCAAATGTGTTTAAAATTGAAATTCGAGTGGGCCACAAGTGTTTAATCAATGAAAAGGTCCATGAAATCGATTTTTTGGTAAATCAGTGGAAGTATACTTGAAAAATAATTTCAAGAAAAGTTTCTCGATTAAAGGTATACTCAAGAAAGGTCTTAGTTTCATTCGAGTTGATTCAAATGATAATCGAGAAAGTCTCTGTGTCACTCGAGTTGACTAAGTGTTTATTCGAGAAACTTATGTGTATCATGCGAGTTGACTAAATAAATGACTTAGAAAATTTCTGTTCAACAGTCTCGGTTAATACATTGCCCGAGAGACTGATGGTTAATTCGAGTTGGTCATATGTTGAATTCGAGAAAATTCCTTTTTCATTCGAGTTGGACTAATTGAACATTCGAGAAACTTCAAGACTTATTCGAGTTGCATCAAGAACTATTCGAGTTTTTCATGTTATGTTCGAGTTTATTCCAAGTTATATTCGAGATAGTCTACATGTCATTCGAGTTGCTTCATAGACTTACTCGAGTTGGTTCATGTATTATTCGAGACCAATAAAGAGTCATTCGAGAGTGTTGTACTTTCATTCGAGTTTCAAAGGAAATTTTTTCTAAGTGTTGAAGTTTTAATGTTTTAAGAAAAATGTCACATTTTTTCAAGAAATTATTATAAATTTGTAATTTTCGAACATTGGTCTCTAAACGATTGACTCTGGAGTCCTGTCAATAATAGTTTATTATTGTCTGGAATCCCGATGCTTTAAACAGAAAATCACAAGTTTTTATAATTTCTGATGAAATGTTACAATTTTTCTACATTTGAGGAATTATCATTTGTTTACCTATCTGACTAACATGTTTTTTATTTGTTTACAGGTGTTCAAATGGCATCTCCAGTGCAGTCTCAGAATTCCAATTCATCTGATTCCCATTCATCATCCAATCATACACTCGTATCCACACCTGTTCGTTCAACTTCTGTTGCCCGTCCCTCACCTTCAAATATCATCCCAGATAACCAATTGGTAAACCCAAACATTGCCTACCCTTCAGAGACAATAATCATCGTTTGGATACCAAAGTTATTAAAGTCGGCCATCCTATAATAGTTGACATTCTCAAAGGCCATCCGTTAGGTTATCTTCTTCAATATAAACCATCTATCCCACAGGTCTACCTACAACAATTTTGGCACACAGTCAAATTTGTTCCTGCTGATGGCAATCACCACTTCAAAGTCACCATAGACCAATTCAAAACCAAAATCACTCTTGCCAGACTTCGTCACAACCTATTTCTTCCAAGACGTATAGATACAGTTAACTTTACGGAGTTGGCTGATTTTGAGGATTTTGTTTCAGATGATGTGACACCCTTGCCACAACAACCACCAATTACAATACACCCAGGATTAATCATCAACATGCAATAACATAATGATCCGATAACCTAAATTAAGTGCGGAAGCATTAAAATATATAAGTAAAGTAGTGCAACAGTGTCAAACACCCTACAATGCTATAGGGTACCAAGTCTAAGTCTACACACCCATTACAATTATTACAAACATCCAGAATATATTACAACATTGTCTCATAACATAAATTACCGATGAAATAGTACCAAGTCTTCCGAATCTTCCCAAATGACCTAACTAGAAGGTCCGGCAGCTGATTTACCCTTTCCTGTAAAAATGAAGACAACTGAGGGGTAAGCGAATGCTTAGTGAATACACAGATTTACACATTTTTTAAATCCTTATGATGCCCACAAGAGTAGCACCGACGACACACGTCGTGCACTCTCCACGTACACAAAGTACGACACACATGAGCCGTCGCTCTTACGAGCCTAAAGCTCGGCCTTTAAAACATACTAACTGAGACAGACATAACATCGGGGATGACATACTGCCTACCGGACCTGGAGGGATCAGCTCCAGCGTCATATAGAGCAGTAACATCAGAGTAACAGATGCGACCCACCGGTCCATCGTTAGATGCACAACAAACGAACGGACATGCATCAAATAAGAATGTGCTTCTAAATCTACGCAAGTTAGTAGAATTCCAAACGAAAAATGAAGCAACATGTCTCAGCAGGCAATAGCAATCATAAAGCAGATATAAACATGCGAAATCATATGTACTCACAGTGGGTGCGTAATTAAATGTTAACCAATATTATTTCTCCGCGGCTTTCAAACGGATCCACCAAGTACCCCACTGTGGGTTAATCAACACCACAAGGGACCTCTTATATTAATTATAACAATACCTCGTGTCAATAACCGTTTAAATTCATAAAACCAAACTTTGTAAGTTTTGCAATATTTTCCCCATTTCGGGTCCATGTCTAAATCATACCATAATTAAGTTTGAGCTCATCTCATGTTCATACATTGTCCTTTGTATAACCCTTGGTCATTTTATGTGTTGTGTATAAATTTCATTCATAATACTCGAGTTTAGGGAGTAGAAATCTCAATTTTTGGCATTAAACTCGAATTTAAGGGGTTAGATTCGAACCACCTTAGAATCTGATGACAGATTCGAACCCCCATAGGTAGATTCGAACCTATGTTCGAGTCTGGGTATAGATTCGAAATACCCCCCTTCGAATCTAGTGTTAGATTCGAAAACACACTAGAATCTAGTACCAAAATCGAGTTTGTTCTTGCATTTCGACTCTGTTCTTGGCATTTTCGAGTCTGTTCATCTTACAACTTAAAAATATACATTTCTAAGCCTCAAATCACCGATATTATCAAGTATGATGCCTAGATTCGATTCTATTATGCATATACTATCATATTCTTGCAATATTTCAAGCAAAACAAGCTCCAATTCACATAAAAAGATAGATTCGAATTCTAGTTTTCTTCAAAACGAAACTACAAACTTAAAAGAGTCTATTCTTACCTCAATTCGTACGAAATCAGAAATCCGTATGCAGATTGTTGTAGTACTCCTCGAGATCTTTCCGTTGACGTATAAATCTCGATAATCGGTCGGTCGGTTTGCGAAATAACTTAGAGAGATGTAGAGAGAAAATTCTAGAGAGAGAGTGTGTAGTGAGAGAGTAAAATGGTGAAAATGAAGTCTTTTGCCCTTTTTATTCAACTTTAATCATTTTTGCAAATTTCACCCCTCAACTTAACCGGTTCCATAAAATACTGTTTTATTCTTAAAATTATCATTAATAACTTTTAATTTCTTAATACTCCATAACAATGATCCCGAGTTCAAATTTTCTTAAAATAGCAACAAACTTTCTAAATATCCAAAAATACTTAATAATCGCTCAAATTTCAACTTAAATATATATTTTTCCACTTAATTAACCAAAATACAAAAAATTAAATCCGAGGATGTTACAGATGAGGAACTTGTTCATGACTTGATATGTCTGGGCTACTCAAAGCCTCTACCAAAGAGCTCCAAATTTCACAGAAATGGTTTGAATGGGGAATGGTACACGCTATTTGGAATTATCAATAGGTGTATGACTTCTAAGCACACAGGCATCGACAGATGTAGCATTCATTGCTTACGGATCTTTCATGGAATCGCTTTTAACAAGCATTATGATTATGCTCAGTGCATCTTGGAGGACTTAAAGGAGATTGTTCTTGCCAAAACAACAAATAGAGCAAGAAAGTTTGTTCCGCTCCAGAGGTTCATACAAATTCTAATCCGAGGAATTCTACGAGCAAATGAGAATATTCCAAAGCGAACAAATTCACAGCGATGCCCTGATTATGTGATGATGAGCTTACACGAAGTGCCGGATTCTCCAAATGCAAATATCATGCCGATCCTGAAGTCGTTGTTAAAATATGCAGATCAAGAGAGTGAGCATGTGAGATTATATAGGATAGATTATGCTCCAATAGAGACCCAGGAACCGGGATCTCTTACCCAAGGAGCCTTAGGACAAGAGGAACCTCAGCACGGGGCTGAAGTTCAGGGTGATCAACCTGTGAGTGAGGGAGATGATGTTGTAAGGGGTGGTGAGGAAGAGGTTCAGAAATCTGATTCCGAAAGAACTTTGTCGGATATTCAAGAAGAAGAAGGTGAAGGTGATGATAATGATGATGATGATGATGATGATGGTGCTGATGGAGGTGATCATAATGAGGGAGGAAGTATGATGATAGATATAGTAAGTATTGCTGAAGAGAGTGTGAGGGATACCTTAAACCTAGAAAGTCGGGGTATAACCACATATGCTGTTAGCTCTCCTATGAGAGTTAGCATTGAAGAAGTCAGTATCCCACTGACGACTGCACACCCAACCATCCACTCAGTCTCCTCTTAACAGGAGATTGTTTCAGTTGAGCACCGGGATGAACCATATTGTCTATTCTAGAGTCATTTGGACTTAATGGATATTGAAATAAGTACACAGCTGCCCGAGTGTACGACATCAATTCAATCACTGAGTATAGATCCTATACAGCCTAGGACACTAGAGTCAACTTCATCTGTTGAAGTCAGTGTGGTTGAACTTCGTGTTCCCACTGGACCATCCTCAGCAACGGAAGCATTTGTTGCTTCGTCGCTTGAATAGGGTGGAAGTCCAGTCAGAGCGACTACATTGCCAACTCTGAGTACTGGCCACACAGACGTGCTTTTCACAAGTTCGACTGTCGTGTCAACTGGAAGTCTACGTGACCCAGTGGTGAATCTATCCCCTTTTGTTACTGAATCTACATTACATCAAGCGTTGAATGCAGCTGTTGCCGGGGTGAATACACATGTATCTACTCAGTTGTCTGAAGTGATGTCACAAATGACAAACATCCACAAGTTTTTAAAGGGTAAGTCTATTGCAGAGGAATCAATGAAGCAATCTGAATCTAATCAACCTATCAATGAATTGAAAGAAGAGTTGAAAGAGTTTGTCTTTGAACAATTTGATGAAATGAGAGAGCGGATGATCAGTTTGGAAAGCACGGTGATAACTGCCTTGGCAAATTTATCAGAGAGAGTTGCGGCAGTTGAAGAAACATGTAAGGCTCAAGCTTCCTCATCCAAAAGGAAACATGATGAGCATGATGAGGACTCCGATGATGCTCCTCATGAGGGGGCGAAGAGGAGAAAGCTTGATGAACCTACACCTGGGGTTTTGATGATTACGTACCCAGAGAAAGAGGCAGAAGTTAAAGAGAGAGTAGCCGGGGGCACAAAAGAATAGGCTGGTGAACAAAGTGAGCTGGGATTGATTCTTTATGAAGATGTTCCAGTTCCTTTGAACATTCAGTCTGATATTTACAATTTTCAAGAATATAATGATTCTGATGATGATGTTCAAGTTAAGGAACATGAATTAAGAATTCAAGATGTAGAAGAAGAGAGAGAGGAATACATTGAAGTTTCTGAAGATGATGATGTAATCACATTAACTGATGTTGATTTTCGAGCAGAAAGGATTGAAGAGGAGGAAGGATTAGTTCAGGGGATCTTGAAGGATACTGTATCGACACCAACGGTTGAAAAGCCTGAGGTGGTTATTCAAGTTAAGGAAGAAGCGGAAGAGTTTCCAGTGGAAAACGTGGTTGTTCAAGAAAAAGTTGTATTGAATGAGGTTGAGGTGATGGAAAGATTCTTCAATGAATATGTGCTTGCAGATGAGTCTAAGAAGCAACATAGACTTAGATTTGAAGCACAACAAGTTGTTCAGAGGGAAATTCAAGACATGTTGACTCTGTTGAATAAAGATGAGATTAGCAAGAAGAAAGTAAAGAATCTTGAGCTTCCAGAGAATAGATCAGCAGAGTTTATCAGGAAAAGAAACAAGATGCCGTATATCGAAGATATTCTAGAAAAATCGATTTTTTGCAAGAAACAAGCACCATGTTCTTTTCTCAAGTTGTTTAGAGTGTCAGAGCCAAACATGCCAAATCTGGTCAACTATGCCAGTTTTCTGAGAAATAAGACACAAGAAGTTGAGAAAGTCAAGAGTAAGTTCAGAATAGTTGATCTGGTGAAAATAGAAAAGGAAAGATTTGTTAAGATTTTCTATCAGAAGTTCACTGTTACTAGAGCTGATGGAAACACTTATACGTTCATAGAAGCGGATATGTTCAATATGCACCTGGTCGACATTGAAGATCTATTTGATGAATTCTGCAGAAACAAAAGAAATGAACACTGCAGATTTGCACTTAAGAGACTTTTTCACTTCATGCATACCAAATTGGTATTGATGTCAGTGCAAGATCTGCAGATAGGTGTTGAACGAGGAATGAGTAAGATAAACATGACAGCTCCTCACAGAGATATCAAGTTTGCAGGTGAATTGAAAGAATTCCAAGTGATCATGGTAAAGCATCCAGCAGTTATGTACAGAGATAGAAATAAGAAGCTAAGGGCTATGAGAAGTGTAGAACTGAACAAATTTTCAGATGGGACTCTGAACAAAGTTTTGAGTGGTGTAAAGGGAAAGCTTGCAGCTGATAAAAAGAGAAAGACGAAGAAAGGAGCTCTATCTGTGAATGACCGAAGACACATGGTTGAATTCATCTCAAAGATTGAATGGAGGCTCTCGGATCATAAAAGCATTAGAAGATTTGAACAAAAGCTTGGATTGTCAATTTAAAGACTTTGCTCTTTCCATCAAAGGGGGAGAATGTTAGAATATATTTTAATTGATGGAAAAATCAAAGTATAGGGGTTGTTTTGTATTTCTTCTATAGTTGTGAAATATGTATATAAATATTAGGTTTGACTTTCAATAGAATAGATCTCTGACATTTCCATTTTGTATGGAAAACGGTTACTGACATCTTTGGATTAATTCTCTCATCTTCTTTAATCGACAGTCTATGCAATTGAATCATTCGGTTAGTTTTGATTATTGAATTGTTATTGTTCTTGAATTGTCATTTGATTGATATGAAACTGTAAATCACAAAAGTGGTTGTCCTTGGTGGAGATTTTAGACAAACACTCCCAGTAATGCGTAAAGGATCTAAATCAGAGACAATAGCTGCATGGCTAACCAATTCTTCATTATGGTCATCACTTTAATAAGTTACATTTGGAAGAAAATATGGGAGCTTTATTAGATCCTACTTTTACAGATTTTCTTCTGAAAATTGGCAATGGTATAGAAACCTCATAAAGTGAAGACCATGTCAAAATTCCATCTTCCATGCTTATTGAAGATAATCCTCAGAATGACTCCTTAAATGCTCTCATAGACCACGTCTATCCAAACTTTCACAAAAACTCATTAATTACGGGTTTCACTTTTAATCGTGCCACCTTGACCACAAAGAATATTTTTGTTGCTGAGATAAATGACATTTTGATCCAGAGATTTCCAGGTGAAAAGACAGAATATGTTAGCATTGATGAAACTTTAGATTCAAATGACCATACTCAATACGAGGATTTTTTGCATTCACTTATACCGAATGGCATGCCACCTCATACTCTTGTATTGAACCAAATTCCCCCATCATTTTGCTAAGAAATTTGAATCCAACTGAAGGATTATGCAATGGAACCAGACTAATTTCCAAAGATTTAAAAGGAAATGTCATACATGCTGAGATTGCTTTTGGAGACTTTGCTGGAAAACAAGTCTTTATACACAGAATCCCTTTGCAGCCATCGAGTGATGAACAATACACAATCCCATTCAAAAGGATTCAATTTCCAATTAGGTTATGTTTTGCAATGACCATCAACAAAGCACAAGGCCAAACACTTGATTTTGTAGGAGTGTACCTAAAGGAACTTGTTTTTTCTCACAGACAATTGTATGTTGCTCTTTCACGTGCAAGAACAGCTAAACATGTAAAAGTTCTTATTAGATCACCTTTTCTTGGAGCTTCTAACACTGGAGAAACTAAAAACATTGTTTTTAGAGAAGTTTTGCAAAGATGTCAACATATTGATATGTATATCTCCGTTGATATTTCTTCACCTCATTTAATTAATATTTTTAAACTTTAATATATTTATCTCACATGTAAACTTGTCAATTGAAGGTAAAAATGGCCAGGCAACTTTCTTCCGTGCTAGATATCACACGAGAACGAAAGAAACCATGGACTTGCCTTGTTCATGTATTGGAAAATGGACACGTACAACAAAGCAAAACAGGAAGCGACTTTAGAAGACTGGTGTTCACAGATTCTCAGGTACATATACCTATTTTTAAAATGACAAAAATCTATTGATGCAACAAGCCTTATCCTATCATATAAAACACACAAAAAATTGAAGAACATATGAATACCATAGCTACCCTCACACTCTTAAACATGGGTCTTTTTATAGGAAAACATAAATTTCAAATTAGAGATTACTTATTGCATGGGGGTATGTATCATGTGACATGTATGTTATTAATGAATTGAAATATAAGGACTATATGTCTCTCTTCAGATTCATTTATGAATTATTGTATCATAGACCGGTCCCAAAGTTTTTACATTTTTATTGATACCTCAACTTTTCTAATGTGTTACTATTATAATGTTATTGTACGGTATTTCCTTATTTTATAGTCTGTAATGATAATAAATTAATAATGATAAAAAATTGTTATAAGTATTTATAGCATGATAAAGTTACAAATTAAATTTTGTTGTAGACACACACACATACATACATACATTTTGATTCTTTTTTTGAAACAGGGAACAATGGTGACCGCACTCATTTACAGTAACCACTTACGTTACTTCGCTAACCTCTTTGCACAATATAAGAGATATTATATCTCTAATGTCGTGATCATAAAAAATGATCCCAAGTATCGAGTGAGCGAGTACATCTACTCCTGGACATTAAACAACATATTCTTGTTGAGGAACTTGTAGACCCTGTTCCAATGACTCTCCCTTGTCAATTTGAATTTACAAGTTTTCATGACCACCAAAGATACGCTGAATCAGACAAACTGCAAAGTAAATACACAACTTTCTAAATAACATTCTATTTTTGCTTAATTCTTCATCTTGTCATGAAATTCATTAATTTATTATAATTTCTTGATCTAGATGTGAAAGTTATTGTCTTGAAGTGCTTTCCAAATAAAGAACAAGGATCAGAACATACAACAAAAGGAGATATCATCATTGTCAACGAAGAGTAACACAACAAAATTATCATTTGTCTACGTTATTTATATTTTTCATCTTACTTTATAATGTTTCTTAATTTTGTTTAAAGGAAAATCCTCATGTTGCTAACGCCATGGAACCAATTCGATGACAAAGAAGGAACCACTCTTGCTGATATGACTGATTCAGGACCTATGATCTTTGGCATGAGGCTAAAAGTTACGACATTCAATGGTATGCAAAGCGTTATATAAATCAATCCTTAAATAACAATTCAATATTTATTTTGCATTAATAAAAAAACCTTCATATTGGTCTTTCATTAACAACAAGAGCATCTTATGCGTTGCTGATCAACCCACCTGTAACCCATCACTTACGCCTACAAGAGTGGTAATACAATTGTTTAAATTATGTCTTTCACACAACCTGGTTTAAATGTGATAGCTTCATATATATTTTATGTTTAAACTTAAGGTACAACGAGAACAAAGATGAGTTGCAAGAAATGCTCGATATGAAAACCTACAACAACACCGACATGTTACTTCCATTTCCAAAACAAGAGGATATAATTACAATCGCCACAGCTGTTACCTCTTTAAAAGTCGTAAGTAAATATGATACTTACATTTCTTATTCATTCATTTAATTTCTTTATAAGTCCTACAATTCTACATATTTTCTCACTTTGAAAATAGTCAAAGACGGGTTGGATAAAAGGAAAAACAACACTGCCCAAACAAGAACGAAGTTGTTGGTACACTGCATGTGCGAATTGCCAAAAGTCAATTGAAGCTGATATCACTTGGATTGTAACGTGTCCATCTTGCAAGCTAGAGTCTGAAGTGCATCCAATGTAAGCAATACTTTCAGTATGCAACTTGCAACAATTTCCAAACAAAGTACACACTTGACTAAAACTCACGAATCATCTTAATTTATTGACTAGGTGTCGCCTCATGATCATAATTGACGACGAAACCGCAAGTACTTTTGCAACTATCTCTACACCCGAGGTTGAAAAACTCATACCATTTAATGCGGTACAACTAATGGAAGCCGAGGAAAATGTAAGTCAACGCCATACTTTTTTCCATCAAGTTCTTTCCTGCCAATTTATTCCTACTTTCCGGCCAAAATTGGTTTATTTTTATACATGATAACATGTAACACATATTGAAACCTATATAATTGCTTCATTTGCTTTATTTTGATAACACTCATCATGAACAATGTATTGATCTTCACCATGATATCAGTTTGAATTTTTTATTTTCTCTATTTAGCTGCGTTTTTCTTTCAGTTAATTCACAGCCATAGCTAATCTCTTATCTTTACCTTGTCAATTCATGTTAATTTAGGCTTTATAAATAAGGCCAAATGTAAAAGAATTAAAGCCAAGGGTCAAGTCATTTTCAATTAAGACCAAGAATTAAGGCTGAAATAACAACATTGCAGCAACAAATACACTCACGGGTCATGAGTTTCGGAGTCTGCACAACACTCATAAATTACACCAAGAGTGGCTAATTCTAGGACTTGTGAGCAGCCCCCCTTTTGGCATAACCTCGGACTTAATACACTTGTTACGGTAGTTAAATTCCAGAGTTTTGGGGCCATCTAAAGCCCCAAATTGCTGTCCAAAATATCACAACTCACTCTTCATCAATTTATGTTAATTTTAAACACAGATTGGTATTGAACTTAATGGCTAAGTGTGTGTAGAACTCATGCTAGATGTTTAGGGAGTTATTTTCTATTTTAGGGGTCCATTAAATGCTAAATCAAAGGCTAAAAGTATAGACTTTCCGCACGAAAGGGCTGCTGTTTTCCAGCACACAAAACACACAAGAGTTGCTTTTATTTTGTTGTTGGGCCTACTTTCTCTTTTCCAGACACACAATACTTAATTTCTGTTTTCATTTGCAACTCTGATTCTTTGTGTTTATTTGTCGCACATAATTCCTATTTTCAACTATTGCACGAACTTGTTTAATATACCAATTTTATCCTTTTTAAAATCTACTTTTTGGTCACTAAGAATATTAATATGCATCTCAAATTATTTGTAACTCACCTCAGCGATTACTACGTACAGTATGCAATAATTAAGTTGTTACGAAATGCTATAGAATACTACTATATATAGTTAATAGTTGTTAATTAGTGTTACTGACTACTACTAGCTAGGAACTTGTGAAATCATGAATACAATCAAATAATATCTTGAGATTAAAAACTGGTAATATACAACTAAGATAGGCATTAAGGCACTGCTCCACTAAACCACCACTCCTAATTCCTACGACCCTACTGAACTTGTTACCACGTACATAATTCAATTCAATTAGCTAATTAGTATATATATTTACTACTTTGTTTGTTGCTGCTACTAACTTATTTATCCTCACATGTATGCAATTTAAGAACAGAATGAAAGATTAAAAGTTTCAGTCCAAGAGTCAACTAGGTGTTGAGTTTCCACACACACACACACGTTTTGTTTTGTGCAGCAGATTAAGAGAACCAATGGCGTATTAGGTGCTTAAACACTGTCCACTAATTCACAGCCCATAATTTATCAATGTGTGTAGAATTCATGCAAGGTGTTTAGAGATTTATTTGCAAGAGAGATTTTCGGACTCCACTTATAGCACACTCCAAGACTCTCACTTGGCCGTTAAGGTCAACTCTCGGACTCCACCATCTTGCTCACCAACACACATTACAACTCAGCAACTTGTTGAAAAAAAAACTAAGGAACCAATACACATAAACACTAAGGGACTTGAAAGTCTTAGAGTCTAGGCCAACAAAATCATCTTGCTGCTATGCATTCCCTCCCCTTTTGTCCAGCAGCCCACCCAGCTATTCGTATTACAAAGTATTATGTTTATATACATGATAACATGTTACACATATGGATACTTACATAATTACTTCATTTTCTTTGTTTTACTTTACATAATTACTTCATTTTCTTTGTTTTACTAACACTTATCTTTAACAGCGTATCAACCTTCATCATGATATTGCTACATCACTTGAACAACAAACCGTTGTTGCTTTTGTCCGCTCTTACGAGGCATCATTCCATGGCCAAACAGAATTGAAGCTAAATGTGGTCAAGGTATACAAAGAAGCTACTGTGTCTCATCTATGTGATTCTACCCCTGCTACAATTGAACAACCTTCGCCATCCATCGACGACGTTGTGACTCACGCAGTCAATTTGAAAGGAAAGGAACAACAAATCACTTCCAGCATGCCATCACAACTCATCAAAAGACCATCGTCCTTTACTACACAAACTGAACCTCAAGCTCAACGTCTTGCCATCAAAAAAGAGGTTAATAAAATCCCAACAAAGAAGACAAAGAAATCTAGCAACTAAATATAGTTGCACTTTTATGGGACATTTCTCATCAGCTTCTGAATACCATTGTCACCTCCTAATGCCTTCCTTTTGAATTGAAAACTGATGTTATGAAATGTAAGCCCATCACAACCCATGACGATACCCTTTTGATAACAATATAACGGGTTGTAATCTGATAATCACACTTTTTGATGCTTCAATCATACACGTTTAAGTTAAAAGTAAGAATATTTTTCTTCCTGGGCCGTGCAAAGCACGGTAGTACCATACCTAGTATATATATATGATGGCGATGTACAACAGCAATGGTGGTGATGGTAGACAATGACGATGGTGGTGGTGGTCCTGCAATG
>JAANYP010004136.1:199746-246718 GCA_020465985.1 Centrapalus pauciflorus
ATTGAATGGTCGTGTAGGTAAAAAAAATTTACGAAAAATAAACACGTAAATTGTTTTTGAAAAAAAATATATCATGACCATTCTCGTTAAATCTACCAACTTTGACTACTAATTTTGACCATTATTTTGGTTTTGTTAATATTGAATGTACATGCAGTGTTGCATATATGATATATAGTATTACTTCGACGTTGAATATACGATATCAAGTGTTCCTTCGACATTGAATGATCTCGTAATGCTATATTGCATCATGTTCTAGGTAAAAAAAATTTTACGAAAAATAAACACGTAAAAATTTTTTCGAAAAAAATATATCATGACCGTTCTCGTTTTAAAGTGTATAAACTCTCGTTTTTATGGTATAATTTTTTTGATTTAAAAATTAATTATATAATGTTATTTTAATTTAAAGAAAAGAGATATTTAACTTGCTAATGTCAATCTTTTTGCTATTTACAATCTTTTTCATTTTTACCATTGAATGAATTAAATTATTACTAATACCAATATTTTTTTCACTAATTGCACACTCAATCCTTTTAATCAAAACCATTAAATTAATCAAATCTATGGACGATATTGGTTCTACAGTTCTACACTAAATTTAGGTTCTGCAATGATCTCATCTCTCTCTCGCTCTCTTTCTCTCTTTCTCTCTCTCTCTCTCTCTCTCTCTCTCTCTCTCTCTCTATATATATATATATATATATATATATATATATATATATATATATATATATATATATATATATATATATATATATATAGTTTTAAGGACACAGAAAGTGTGAATGTATGTGAAATTCATATATTATGTGTATAACATTAATTTAAACATGGTTATGAGAAAAAAAATTTAAAAAAAGTTTTTTAAGGTTGGTACCTTCGGGTGCACTTGATTTCGAGTGGTACTTTTTTGAACCTGACTCTATATATATATATATATATATAGGATTGGGTTCACATGAGAACCCCTCGTTACCGTGAGAACGTGAGAACCACTCTAAAATTTGTGCATCTACGGTATAAAATTGTGCATTTGATACTAAAATTAAATGTTTTTGATATATTTATGCATTTCATGTAAAAATTTACGCATCTCATGCTATAATTTATCCATTTTATGTACAAATTGTGCATTTAAGAAAAATTTGTGCATTTGATGTTCAAATTTGTGCATTTGATGTTCAAATTTGTGCATTTAGTTCATAATTTAATGAATATAAATTTTTAGTGTAATTTTAGTGTTAGATTATGATATCTTTTAATATTTAAGACTAATAATGTTTTAAGTAAAACTTTTAATTTTTAAATTTGTGCATTTGATGTACAAATTTGTGCATTTTTAGCGGTTCTCACGTTCTCACGGTAATGAGGGTTCTTACCGGAACCCAACCCTATATATATATATATATATATATATATATATATATATATATATATATATAAAGTTGAGATAATTGCAGAATCTAAATTTGGTGCAAAACTGTAGAACATATATTCGATGTTGAATATATAAATTCAGATGATTTAATGTTGGATATTCAATGTCGAATATTCAGTGATGAATATTTAATGTTGAATATTCAACAAAAATTTTAAAAATATAAAATCATTTCTTTCGTTTTTAAAATGGGAAAATTCTTGTTTTTATGGTATAATTTTTTTATTTTTAAAATTAATAATTCTTATGTTACTTAATTTTAAAGTTGGTGTTGCAGTTCTGTACTAAATTTAGGTTTTTACAATGATCCTCTGTGTGTGTATTATAATAATAATTATAGTTTTGATTTTATTAAACTCTTAGTTATTATCCACAGTTATTCTTATTGTTTAAACTTTAGAATTATCTATATAATTATCTCCATAAATGGGGTAAACCGTCACCCAGAGAGTAGTATGATTTAAAAGCATATGAATCTCAACAATTTCATACGTGCCCCTCATCCGAGTTGGTGCTGGTTAAATTGTACGCACCTCTCATTCGAGTTGGCACCAGTTAAACTGAACACCTTAGGGGCTAACCGTCCCGACCTACACTCAGTAGCGTCGGTGTCCAATCCAATCACGTAGTACAAGTATGTATACATGAAATTTTCTCTTTCACATAAGCATAGATTTCTAACAAAAATGTAGAGTATTTATATATCATGTGTGTAACATAATCACGTAAATGATGATAACATTGTAATGTGATACAAATGAATTGAATTTAACAAATATGCATAAACACATATAACTATTCATGTAGATATATATGTTACTGATAATGCTGCCTAAATTGGCTCTTCGAAGCACTATCGGTGAAATCACGTACTATCGAAATATTTGAAACCGTCATCCTCAACTACTAACCTGATAATAAAAACACATTGCTTAACTGTTACCATTATATATATATATATATATATATATATATATATATATATATATATATATATATATATATATATATATATATATATATATATATTACGCAGCGCACCAGAAGGTACCACACTTAAAAATATGTTTTTTAAATTTTTTTTCACAAACCTGTTTTAATTAACATTATGAAGATCATATGTAAATTTCACATACATTCACATCTCCTAGCTCCTAAAAAGTGATGTGAGCGCACACTTACATAATTTTGAATATATGTGAACGTGCATTTATGTGATTCGTGATTTCATGCACTTAGAGTGTTCGGATTTGCGTGAAATTCACATATGATCTTCATAATGTTAATTAAAACATGTTAATGAAAAGAATTTATAAAAAAATTACTTTTAAGGGTGATACATTCTGGTGCGCTGTATAGTGGGTGGTGCTCACTTGTATATATATATACACTAGTACAGTGCCCGCGCATAGCGGCGGCGACAACAATGTATTCCATTAGTAATATATTATCTATTTATCTTATAGACGACAGAGACGAAAAATTATGGTTGTTGAAAACATGTGATTTGCATAAAAACGTTAAGACTAAATTGCATAAAAACATAATATATATATTGACTGTAGAAACATTTCCAATGTGAAGTCTTGATTAACCAAAATTCGATCTAAGGTACAGCCTCAACAAAGTATGAACTTGAAAAATGTAGTGGTAAAAAATAAAAAATATACCCAACTTGCAACCTCAAAAGGAAACAAATCAACATAAATTGCAGCCATATAGAATAATATCTGCCCTAATTTGCAGTTCCATAGCAAAATAAATAAACCAAAATAAATCTTGTCTTGTATGAGATGTCTCCATCTTTAAAAGAGGAAATCTAAAATTGCAAAAACAAAAGGCTAAAATTGCCAAAATAAAACTTGTCTTAGCATATAAGGCCGCTGGTTCAACTTTTCGGATCACTTGTTAATTTTTTTATCAAATCTATAACATATAAGCAAACAAACAGTCATACAAGAAATCATTTCTTAATATAATCAAGGCCCCAAGAAACTCAACAAACAATGCAAGAACCAAGTTGTTGGAATTTCTAGTGATGTCTAAGAATTTCATTGGATACATATTTTCTGCAAGAATTAGACACGTTAATCGATATCCCAAGAAAGTTTGCTCGTTGCAGAATCGAGATCAGAATCTGCATCGGCAGGTCTCTTCCTGCAGATCACAACATGTAGCCTCAGTGTTTTAATATTTAAAAAACCAGCACCAGTCAAAATAAAAACAGCAAGAATAGCCTAGGACCAAAACACCAGCAAAATAATCCTTTTACAACCAAACTGTGAAGACCACCCCTTACGGGGCAGTGCTCACTAGTCTAGGTCCCACATCATGCAATACGATATCAACCATACTAAGATAGGGTAATTATAATGCGGAAAAATTAAAAATTACATGTACATTACAGATTAGGATTTAAGTTACATATTTCAAAATAAAGTTATAAAAGGGTAACATCTAATCTAGTCATAACATTATACATTACATCAAGTCTACCCAGAACCACCACATTTGTTGTCTTCCAATCAGTACCAGAAAGTTTGTTGAGTAGTGGTCTAAGAAAGCTTCAAAACTTGGATCTTGAATGACCTAAGTACTAGGTCCTGCAGGTGATTTTCCTTTGGCTTTTCCTGTAAAATATTAACGCAACATCTGTAAGCAATGCTTAGTGAGTTTATAGATTTTCAATATCAACATGCGTGTCAAGCGGAGTCATTAGTCTTAGCGTGATATGTTTTGGCTGCCGCTACAGCCCTCATGATTGAGATATAGAATCATAGAATTGGATTATGTTCAAGCCACACTCACGCTTAAATCATGGGGATCAGCCACATACTGGGCTAGCTACCAGTAAGTCAATATGGCGGAACATCGGAGGTCATAACCAATTCATAAGAACTGGTGAAATAGCCGGGTCTAGAACAATAGACCATAAGGGCTAGTCAAGCTGAATCAATCTATCAAAGGTCTGATCAATGATGGAAGCATATGTCTTAGAAGTCATGATAGCAATGAATCATAAAGCAAAGTCTGAAGCAATATTAAATGCAATATGAAAAGATAATCAAATAGCTATCATGATCCACTGGGCAACACCCATCCATGGTGTGCACAGGTCTCATTCCAGCTGATAAAGTGAATGTCAATAAATCTAACAGCAGCAATATATCTCAACCGGATCTTATGCATGTTCAATCTGAATATCTATAACTCACTGATCTGGTCTTGGTCAAACAGATATATGAATCTGCCACCGGAGTTATCTCAGGATTTTATCTTTGTCAATCTGTAATCTGTCAATCAATTCTCTGACCCGCTTTTAAGTCTTTAAGTCTTTAAATCTTTGTTCAGAATATCACTGAACCTGTCCAGAATTATCATGATAGTATCATGTCAATTTCATCATCTTTATCATCATCATTTTAGTCTTTTAATTTCTTGAATTTTATCTGATTCTGATATCTGATAACTCGTCAATCTTTCATTAAATTCTTATAAGTTCTCTTTCTCTATATATAATAAATATAAATCATTTATTTAATTAAAATATTAAAATCAATTATTCGGATCCGGATCCCCCAAGTTCGGACCATCCGGATCCGGGTCATCCGGATTGGGGATCCGAATTCGGATTCAGCCCGGATTCGGATGTGACCGAATTGAACACCCGAATTGACTCATTCTAAGTAGCATCCGAATTATAAAGATCCGAAATAGAGCATCCGAAATAGTATATGTCCGAATTTGGAAGCATTCGAAATTGGGATATCCGAAATCATGGGATCCGAACCGAAACATGGGTCCGAAATGGCATATTATTCGAACCATAAAGTCCGAGACTAGGGATCCGAATTGGTGCACCATCCGAATTCGGTCCTACCCGAATTCGGATTATACACTTAGCATTTTTCCCAGATTTGTTCTTGATGTTCTTCATTATTTTCATACGGATTTTCACATAAAATTCACAAAAACAAATTTTAAACATGCAACCCCAAATTCATGTTATAATTCTTGTATTTTCGGTTTTCTATAAAAACCGAATCGAACTTAAAATTTTGAAGATTTTCATAAACATTTACCTCAATTTTTGCAGATTCTTGTTGATCTTTGATTCTTGTAACTCCTTCTTATATTAAATCTTCAATTACTTGAGCAATTCTTGAATTTCTTGTGAATTTGTTGAGATGGCCGAGAGTGTAGAGAGAGATTAGAGAGAGAGAGGTTTGATGATTAATGACCTTAATTGATCATAAATTCTTGTTTTTATATATATAAATTTATCACTTTGTGTATTTAACCCTCTCAACTTTTTGTATTTTTACATCTCTTTTATTTTACTCAATTAAATCATAAATATAATTTAAAATTATATTTACTTAATAAATTTTTCATTCTTAATCATTATTTGCAAATACAAATAATATAGCAAAATTATATTATTATCTCAAAATTCATTATTACATGTTCGGCTAAAAGTTAGGTTGTTACAGAATGGGCTCCACCACGCACAAACTTCGTCCCCGAAGTTAGCTATCGTTCGAACAGACTGGGATAAGTAGTTTTCATGACATCTCTGGATTCCCAAGACTGATGCGAACCTTTGTGGTGTTTCCACTGGACGAGCACCATCTGTATTTCTTTGTTTCGTAGCTTCTTAGTCTTCGAGTCCAGAATACACTCCGGCTCTTCAACTACTCGAAGCTTCTCATCAATTTGCAAGTTAACGTGTGGTAACTGAATTTCTCTTTCGTCAGCTAAACTCTTTCTTAAGTGACTAACATGGAATACAGGATGTATTCCAGCTAAGTCTGCTGGTAGATCAAGACGATAAGACTGATTCCCAATCTTTTCAACGATCTTGAACGGACCAATGAATCTCGGAGCTAACTTGTTTCTTTTAATGAACCGTACCACATTCTTCATTGGGGATACTTTCAGCATCACCCAATCGTTAACCGCAAAACTGATTGATCTGTGACGATTGTCATAATATGACTTCTGCCTGCTTTGAGCTTCAAGAATATTTCTTCTAACAAGTTGAATCTTCTCGTGAGTCAACTGTAGAAGGGCAGGTCCTGCTATTGGCGATTCACCTGTTTCGCGCCAACAGGTGGGAGTTCTGCACTTTCTTCCATACAAAGCTTCAAAAGGAGCCATCTTGATCGTTGAATGATAACTGTTATTGTACGAGAATTCGACCAAAGGCAAGTGGTCATCCCAGTTACCACCTAAGTCAAGAATGCAGGCACGAAGCATATCTTCTAAAGTTAAGATAGTACGCTCACTCTGGCCATCGGCATTAGGATGATAAGCAGTACTCATAGAAATCCGAGTACCCATCCCTTCTTGCAGTGCTTGCCAGAATCTTGAAGTGAAACGACTATCACGATCAGATACAATAGACTTTGGCACACCGTGACGAGAAATGATTTCAGTGATGTATAGCTGTGCCAATCTATCGAGGGAATATGTTTCTTTCATCGGTATGAAGTGAGCTGACTTCGTTAACCGATCCACGACTACCCAGATGGAGTCGTGCTGTCTTTTGGTTTTCGACAGTTTCGTGACAAAATCCATTGTTATATGCTCCCACTTCCACTCGGGAACTGGTAGTGGTTGCATATCCCCGAAGGGTTTCTGATGTTCTGCCTTAACCATCTGACAGACTCTGCAGCTTTCAACACACTTACCGATATCTTTCTTCATTCCTGGCCACCAGTAGTCAGCTTTCAGATCAAAGTACATCTTTGAGCTGCCAGGATGAACAAATAACTTGGACTGATGAGCTTCAGAGAGAAGAGTGCTGCGGATTGAACCATACTTAGGGACCCAGATTCGGTTTCCCTTAAGACAGTGAAATCCTAAATGGTTCAGAGTTAGTAATTGTAATTGCCCTTTAAGATTTTCAGAATCAATATTCTCTTCTTTCAGTGCCTCAGCTTGAGCAGCTCGAATGTCCTCAATAAGATCCGAAGAGAATATTACAGGAGTCAGGGCATAGCAGCACTTTTCTGGATAGACTTTCCTACTCAAAGCATCCGCAACAACATTAGCTTTGCCGGGATGATATAAGATCTCGCAATCATAATCCTTGATAAGCTCCAAGGATCGACGCTGTTTCATATTCAGATCTTTTTGAGTGAAAAGATATTTAAGACTCTTATGATCGGTGTAGAGCTGACACCGAGTCCCATATAGATAGTGACGCCAAATCTTCAGTGCAAAGGTAACGGCAGCCAACTCAAGATCATGAGTTGGTGCACTTTTCTCGTAGTCTTTTAATTACCTTGAAGCATAGGCAATTACTTTTCCCCTTTGCATCAGAACACATCCTAAACCAGTACCAGAGGCATCGCTATAGACAACGAAATCATCATTACCTTCTGGCAAGGCTAGGATCGGCGCTTGAATCAACTTTTGCTTCAGAATATCGAATGCCTCTTGCTGTTTATCGGTCCAAACGAAAGGAGTATTCTTTCGTGTTAGCATTGTAAGTGGCACAGAAATCTTTGAGAAGTCCTTTTTGAATCGCCGATAATAACCGGCCAATCCAAGGAAACTTCTTATTTCAGAGGCATTGCGAGGCGTTTGCCATTTCTGAACAGCCTCGACTTTAGACGGATCAACGAATATTCCTTCGCCAGAAACGACATGGCCAAGGAATTGAATCTGTCTGAGCCAGAATTCACATTTAGAAAATTTTGCGTAGAGTCTTTCTTTTCTTAACAACTCTAGCAACTGTCGCAGATGAACAGAATGATCAGCCTCCGTTTTGGAGTAAATCAGAATATCGTCTATGAACACGATAACTGATTTATCCAACATTGGTCTGCACACGCGATTCATGAGATCCATGAATGCCGCTGGTGCATTTGTCAGTCCGAAAGGCATTACGAGAAATTCGTAATGACCGTATCTTGTACGGAAAGCTGTCTTCGGAATATCCTCATCTCTAACTTTCAGCTGATGATACCCAGAACGGAGATCTATTTTTGAAAAGTAACTGGCTCCTTGTAACTGATCAAACAGATCATCGATCCTGGGCAAAGGATATTTATTCTTTATGGTGACTTTGTTCAACTCGCGGTAGTCGATGCACATACGGAAGGTTCCGTCTTTCTTTTTAACAAATAGAACTGGTGCACCCCACGGAGAAGAACTCGGTCGGATAAATCCCTTCTCTAACAGCTCTTGCAGTTGCTTAGACATTTCTTGCATTTCTGCAGGTGCAAGTCTGTATGGAGCTTTTGCGATAGGAGCCGCACCAGGAACCAAGTAAATACTAAACTCAACTTGACGTTCCGGTGGCACTCCGGAAATATCGTCAGGGAATACGTCTGGGAACTCACAGACGATAGGAATATCGGACAACGATTTCTTTTCAGAGTTGGATTCAGATGAAACATAACAGATATAAGATTCGTGACCCTTAGATAAGTACTTATGCGCTTTTTCAACAGATATAAAACAATGTGCACCTTTCCGCTTCTCGCCCTTGATCTCAAGTACTCGGCCGTCTGAAGACTTGATTCTGATGACTCGCCGGTTGCAGATAATTGTAGCCTCGTTGTTCATTAGCCAATCCATGCCGATGATGACGTCAAATTCTTTTGACGGAATCGGGATGAGGTCGAGATTGAATACGATATTATCAACAAGTAGTGTGCAGTTTCGATAAACAGAATCAGCCATAACAAAATTGTTACTGGTTGTCTCAATATCTAGTATCACGGAAAGCTTTGATGGAATCTTACATAATTGTCATGCAAAAGAGGTTGATATGAAAGAACGACTTGCGCCAGAATCAAATAATACACGAGCCGGAATCGAGTTAAGCAGGAACATACCGGTAACTACGTCTGGTGTTTCTTTTGCTTCCTCGGCTGTGATTTGGAAAGCTCGAGTCCGTGCAGTCGGCGTTGCAGCAGAACTCTTAACTGTAGACCCTCCAGCTGATGACTGAGACTGATAACGCGATCCACTACGACACTGGTACATAAAATGTCCTCTTTTCCCGCACTTTGCACATCCACGTCCCTGCTGTGGACATTCTTCACTACTGTGACCGATCATGTTGCACACAAAGCAAGTAACATCTTCTGGATTGCACAACCCCATATGTGACTTTCTGCATCGCTTGCAGAATCGTGGCTCGTTCGTTAGGGAGTAAACTTGTGCTTTCTGCGGTGAACTATGTTGATGAGATTGCTGAGATTGCGACTTATTTGGCTTGAAAAATCTGCCAAATCTTTGTTTCTTCGGAGGAGACGGATTCATTGGGTTAGTCGTTGGAGCGTATAGCTGATCGCCATACTCTAAGTATCCTCGCTCGATCTGTCTCGCTGCTTCTACCATTTCCAGATAACTCTTATATTTGATAGCGCTCATCGGATGTCTGTATCTTGGATTAAGTCCTACACGAAATCTATTCATTTTTCTTTCCTCGGTAGCTACTTGATAGGAAGAGTAGCCGCATAGTCTTGAGAATTCGTGCTCGTATTCGTCAACTGTCTTCGTTCCCTGAGTCAGCTGCATCAATTGTACTTCCATTTTATCTTGTTGGTCGATCGGGCAGTACTTCGCATTGAACATATCAAGAAACTACTCCCATTCTAAAGTCTGAATCACCTCCTCACCATAGATACTTCGCTGGGTTTTCCACCATGCACGGGCAGCTCCCACAAATAGTGCAGACGCATAACTCACTTTCTTCGAGTCTAAACAGTCAGAGATTCTAAAGATCTCTTCGGTATGACTAATCCAATCCATCGCCTGAATCGGATTAACTGTTCCTTCAAAATTCAAAGCACCGCTAGCTTTGAAATCTTTAAATTTGCAGCCTTTTGGCTGAGCAATTTGAGTTTCGGGATTTGTGTTATCAGAATCAGATTCATTAGTCTAGACTTGCTTTTCTTTTCTTTTATTCTTTTTATCTTCACGTCTTTTAGCTTCAGCCTCATCTCTGGCCTGAAACTGTTCTTGCATTATTTTGTTCTGTTGTTCTGAGTGTTGGGCTAGAAGTTGTTGCATCATTTCAAACATCTGTTGTGGGTTCATGTTGCTGGGAATATCACCTGATCCTGATCCTGACATCTTCTACTGAAAATTAAAATCAATTAACTATCAGTTTATAGACTTAGATCTATGTACCCTTTTTCCCATCCTAACAGTCTGTACATCCTATCTCAGTTCAAACCACCTAAATGATTGATACATATGTATTGCTTCAGTTTGAGACCAAGTATTCTTACGTAATACTTGATTCACTCAAACTAGTGCTCTGATACCATCCTGTGAAGACCACCCCTTACGGGGCAGTGCTCACTAGTCTAGGTCCCACATCATGCAATACGATATCAACCATACTAAGATAGGGTAATTATAATGCGGAAAAATTAAAAATTACATGTACATTACAGATTAGGATTTAAGTTACATATTTCAAAATAAAGTTATAAAAGGGTAACATCTAATCTAGTCGTAACATTATACATTACATCAAGTCTACCCAGAACCACCACATTTGTTGTCTTCCAATCAGTACCAGAAAGTTTGTTGAGTAGTGGTCTAAGAAAGCTTCAAAACTTGGATCTTGAATGACCTAAGTACTAGGTCCTGCAGGTGATTTTCCTTTGGCTTTTCTTGTAAAATATTAACGCAACATCTGTAAGCAATGCTTAGTGAGTTTATAGATTTTCAATATCAACATGCGTGTCAAGCGGAGTCATTAGTCTTAGCATGATATGTCTTGGCTGCCGCTACAGCCCTCATGATTGAGATATAGAATCATAGAATTGGATGATGTTCAAGCCACACTCACGCTTAAATCGTGGGGATCAGCCACATACTGGGCTAGCTACCAGTAAGTCAATATGGCGGAATATCGGAGGTCATAACCAATTCATAAGAACTGGTGAAATAGCCGGGTCTAGAACAATAGACCATAAGGGCTAGTCAAGCTGAATCAATCTATCAAAGGTCTGATCAATGATGGAAGCATATGTCTTAGAAGTCATGATAGCAATGAATCATAAAGCAAAGTCTGAAGCAATATTAAATGCAATATGAAAAGATAATCAAATAGCTATCATGATCCACTGGGCAACACCCATCCATGGTGTGCACAGGTCTCATTCCAGCTGATAAAGTGAATGTCAATAAATCTAACAGCAGCAATATATCTCAACCGGATCTTATGCATGTTCAATCTGAATATCTATAACTCACTGATCTGGTCTTGGTCAAACAGATATATGAATCTGCCACCTGAGTTATCTCAGGATTTTATCTTTGTCAATCTGTAATCTGTCAATCAATTCTCTGACCCGCTTTTAAGTCTTTAAGTCTTTAAATCTTTGTTCAGAATATCACTGAACCTGTCCAGAATTATCATGATAGTATCATGTCAATTTCATCATCTTTATCATCATCATTTTAGTCTTTTAATTTCTTGAATTTTATCTGATTCTGATATCTGATAACTCGTCAATCTTTCATTAAATTCTTATAAGTTCTCTTTCTCTATATATAATAAATATAAATCATTTATTTAATTAAAATATTAAAATCAATTATTCGGATCCGGATCCCCCAAGTTCGGACCATCCGGATCCGGGTCATCCGGATTGGGGATCCGAATTCGGATTCAGCCCGGATTCGGATGTGACCGAATTGAACACCCGAATTGACTCATTATAAGTAGCATCCGAATTATAAAGATCCGAAATAGAGCATCCGAAATAGTATATGTCCGAATTTGGAAGCATTCGAAATTGGGATATCCGAAATCATGGGATCCGAACCGAAACATGGGTCCGAAATGGCATATTATTCGAACAATAAAGTCCGAGACTAGGGATCCGAATTGGTGCACCATCCGAATTCGGTCCTACCCGAATTCGGATTATACACTTAGCATTTTTCCCAGATTTGTTCTTGATGTTCTTCATTATTTTCATACGGATTTTCACATAAAATTCACAAAAACATATTTTAATCAACATGCAACTGAATATTATGTTGTATTATGATTATTGGGTTGTTTTTATGTATTTTTCCCCATCAATAACATCATATATGGATTAAAATCATCTAAATATGACTCTTTTTGTCAAGAACACACTTTTGTCAAGAATTTCCGATTTGTTGCTAAATTTGAATGATCTATCCTCAAATTTATGTTTCTTAAACATCATTAACATATATTTATCATAATCTGTCAAAATTTTAAACATGCAACCCCAAATTCATGTTATAATTCTTGTATTTTCGGTGTTCTATAAAAACCGAATCGAACTTAAAATTTTCAAGATTTTCAGAAATATTTGCCTCAATTTTTGCAGATTCTTGTTGATCTTTGATTCTTGTAACTCCTTCTTATATTAAATCTTCAATTACTTGAGCAATTCTTGAATTTCTTGTGAATTTGTTGAGATGGCCGAGAGTGTAGAGAGAGATTAGAGAGAGAGAGGTTTGATGATTAATGACCTTAATTGATCATAAATTCTTGTTTTTATATATATAAATTTATCACTTTGTGTATTTAACCCTCTAAACTTTTGTATTTTTACATCTCTTTTATTTTACTCAATGAAATCATAAATATAATTTAAAATTATATTTACTTAATATATTTTTCATTCTTAATCATTATTTGCAAATACAAATAATATAGCAAAATTATATTATTATCTCAAAATTCATTATTACATGTTCGGCTAAAAGTTAGGTTGTTACACAAACGAACCATCGACTCAAATCCCCGCAGAGATCAATGAAATCATAGTACACGAAGGTAGGCAAGAATAGTAATCATACTCCCGATTACAAGCAGCAGACGTTAAACCAAAATTACATACCAGAACAATATATAGCAACAAACAAGATTCAAGTACCCATGCACCAGAAATAAAGAACCGTACTCCCAATTAAGACAAAAAATAGGTAAGCCTATTGAAACAACTTACCTAGGTTTCATCCCATATTCCAAATCATAGACCTATGAATATTCCAATTAGTAAAATCCAAAGTTAAAACTCACAAATTTCAACAAAAATGTCAAAAACCACAAGAAGCATAGTGGGAGATGATATTTTTTAGCATAATAATTGATATTTTTTTTATTAAAAAGAACTCATGAGTAAAATATAAGCGTTTGGCAAAGACTTGCGAAGTAACCAGTGGAGATGGGTGAAGCTCGTGGTATGAACCCAATTTTCAGTTCTGTGTTCCCACTAATTGATTATCCGTTAGTTATTAGCATCCTTTAACTAAAATGTGTGCAAAGCAGCAGGCAACAAATAGCTTCCGTTTGATATAATGTTTGTTCAACAACACGCCACTGTGTTTCCTTGACAAGAAAATGTAGAATGTTCCTTGAAAGAATTATAATGCAAAAAGGAACGACAAAAAAAGGTTACGAAAGCAAGAAACTTGTTTACAATTTCAATTAGAAGTGACTATATATTCAAACTTGCCATCTTGCCTTGAGAATAATGGAATAGAGTCAGTAGAGAATTAAAGACACTTTGATTATATTTAGATAATAGCAGTTATTATTAACAGAACACAATGAGAAAGAATGTAAGCAATATGAGTAGTACAATTAGAATAAAGTTACAGGACGTGGCTGAATAAGATCATGTCATCAGTACTATTATCAAGTATGCAAGCATGTATGGTTCAATTCTATTACTGAGCGAATTAAATAATAGCAACCTTGTTGAGCATAGGCACTATGAAATGCCACTAAAATACTCTGATGGGCCAACTTTTTGGATTTCTGGTCAATAATCATACATATACACTTTGGTATTAGTCCTTTAGATACACGGACATTTACATAAACATGAAATCATCATAAGGAGCTTTGAAGTTAAAGAAATAGCTGAAAAAAGAAGAAATCAACTCACATATTGATACAGTGGCAGCATTTAAAGCCTCAATCAATGCCTTCCCCTCCACATTCTGCCTGCTCACCCGATAATCTCCTAGAAAAAAAATCATAAGATGGGTATACTAAAAAAATTAACACGAGAAAGTTGTGAGAGAAGAGTACTACTTTTTTATGCAGGGAGTACAAGCAGTGATGTAGTGGAGTAGTGGAGTGGTGCTGCAGGAAGGACACAATTCTGATGAAATAGATTTAAAAATAAAATTTTAATATATTAAAAAAATAATAAAAACTACATTTAATATGCTAAAATTATCTTTAAATGTCATTAAAATTGATAATTCTTAAAGAAACGAATAATATAGTCTACAAATTTGAAGTTTATTAACTAATTTTCTATATTTACAGTACAAAAATATTTTGTCTTCATAAAATAGGTAATCGTGACCCATCGGATATTAGATTGATTAAAAAATATAAGACTGGTCATGATGCGACTTATTTCCGTTTAATAAGTTGCTGTCATGTGGGTGTATTAACAACAAAATAACACCAGGTCAATTATGTGTGAATAGTTGAGTTGTGAAGCAATTCAACATGGAGACTTATTTCTGTGAATGTTACTGAAAAAGAAAAGATCAACAAAAAGTAGCAGCCCACAACAACAAAGAAAAATCGAGTCTTTTATGTTTTGTGTGCTATAAAATAGAAAGCAAAATCAACAAAACAACCCCCCCATTAATTGGATTGTTGTTGTTCCGTAACAGAAGCAGAAAGATCAGTAGCATAAGGAACGACAACAACAAAATAAGTGTGTATGTACATTGTGTCCAAGACTTGTGTGTCTAAAGTTCGTGAATGATCAGCAACGACAACAGCCCCAACAGCAACAACAATAAATTGTAAATAACTAAACCAAGTAGCCTAGTTGTAGAGTGTGCTAATGGCTGCAAAACAGAAAGAATTTACAGCACCTTAACAGCAAAATAAACTAAGTAATGTGTTTTTGCTTGTGACTGGAAAAAAGCAGCACCTAAATGACCAGCATGTGTGTGTGTTACATCAAAATAGCTAAATCTGATTAAAAAAAACCCAAAACTAAATTTGATTCATCACCACTTTGCATTCCCTCAAAGATTGCACCAGCCAGGGCAGAAATGTACTCAGGGTCATTTGTTGGTGGTGTGTTCTCATCAAACGTAACACTGCAACAGACTTGTAATACATAAGTCAATATTGCAAAGATGACACACACAAATGCTTTAACTTGTTTCCTAGTTGATTTGCCTAATTAATTAAGTTGAAGAAAATGAGAATCAACTAAGAACTTACATTATTAACTTGTTTCCTATTTGATTTGCCTAACACATCAACCTTTAAAATGCTGGTGCGCAAGGCTCCCAACTTCTGTGCTAATTGATCCCTTTCGTTTTTAGTTTCCTGTAACATTTAACAAAATATAAGTCAATTTTCCAAGTAGGGCCATGGAACAACAATAAGGTCAAGCTTCAGACACGAACCTTAAGTTTTCATTGATTTTTAGCTCAGTTTCTACAAAATAGGAGCTATTCCCGTTTGCTGCAAGGGTTGCAAGTTCTTCCTTAACTCTTCTAAGTTTACGACTCATTTCATCGTTCTGACATTTAACAAAATACAAGTCAATTTCTAGTCTCTCACATCATGCTTGGACTGTGAATAAATTTTAACTTCGGTATCATGCTTCCCAAACTAAATGAACCGTAAAAAAGAGTTAGAGGAATTACCTTGTAAGTGAGGCACTTCCCATCATAATTCACTTTCAGATTCTTTGTTAAACTCTCAAACACAACCTTGTTGCCTTTGACATCAACATCACATGCTTCATTTATTTGCTCTGCAGTAAAGGATTGTCTTGACTGTATTTAACACTGACTGGCTTAATTAAGAAATAGTCACACGACTACAATGCTAATAATTAATAAGGTTTTGTAATGGAAAATTACTTACTGGAAGGCTTCTATTAGGTAATTAGTTTAGCATTATATTTCTTCATTACATATTCCATTGTAGAACCTGATGGTCAAGTAAAAAAGAACATTTGAATCAGAAACCGAAGAACATTTGAATCAGTCCAAGTAAAAAAGAACATTTGAATCAGAAATACAAGTGACTGATAACTGAAGCTACATTTTCAGCATACTGGAAGGCTTCAGTACTCTTCAAGCATGACTTCAGAGACCGAAGAACATCCTGGAAAGTAAATTACACTGGTTAGTGTACTTGGGATGCAAGGTTCTGTTTGGACAGGAGGTAACACTGATGCAGATGCCTTTGCATGTAAAGACATGCTACAATTAAAACTTGGTTCAAAAATTTGGCCAAGATCACGCATAGTCTGGGAACGATCTCAGCTAGGAACAGTGTTAGTTGAAATCGAGAGTGGATCTGCACCAAAGACAGAAAACCCAATATCTTCAATTAGTCACATACTCACATCCAAGCCATTATCAAATTAGAAATCAAGGTTTATACCAAACTTCATCTCCCATTCATAATGCCAGTACCAAACATCATGTAAGCCATATAAAACCTCGACAAAACAAAATTATATTTTTAAAAGCCATTGAATGGAAGCTTGATCATCAAAAACTGAGCAAAACACTGCACCAATTTTTCACAAACATGACGTACTTTCTAACGAGGTTATTACCAACTGACCACTAATGATTCCAATCCAGTATCCAATCCAATATCATAAATTAATCAAGGGAGTAAAAGAACTTAAGAGACCATCATACTTCAACGCCTCAGAAGTCATTCCACAACCTCGAATCTCTACATCATTAACCAATTTACCCAATGCTGTTGTTAAGTATGAAGTCAGTGGACAATGAATCAAGTTTATACAATAAAAATTTACCAGGGCCATGTAGCTCGTAAACCTTTCATTGCCAAAATCTCCATGATAATAATCCTTTAACTGGTTGGGTTTTAATTGACCCTTGTATACAACAGTTCTGCAAAGAAACTTATTTTAATTTAATTAACCAATAAATATAAAAATTAGTATATATCAAAATCAACCAGAACTCAAAGAAACCAAACCTGGATGATAAAGAACATATGTAGAAGTCCCTAACCCCACCATGTTGAAGGTTCAATACAGCTCGGATAGCCACCATTGAAACCCTCCTTAGTATATACATCTACAAACGATGAACAACTAAATGTAAAAAAAAATATTATTTGATCTACTAACAAAAAACAATCAGTTTGAACCATACGGAGGTAAAGATCTAGAGGTCATATACACCAGCTGCTCGAAATCAGCTTTTGACCTAGAAGTGGGTGTGAGAAACACTTATTCGATGACGGGTTCTGTTAGTAAAGGAGTCTTGCCCAATCCAGAATTATCTGTTGGAACTGAACGTCGGCCAAGAACTGTTTGTCCAACCGAGAAATGAAAATTTAAGCATATAAACAAAACGGAGGATGTTTTAAACACTGCTTTAGAAAAAATTAAGCATTAAAGATCAAACTCTTCTATTAAACACCACTTGATTCAGATATCTATATTAGCTTCGCCAGTGCCTACAAGCACGAACGATCAATTTGACATATTGAAAGAGAATGGGAGAAGTAGATTGCAATAAGGGTTGCTCAAGAGTTGCTCAACATTAAAAAAAACCCTAGAAAAATATATATGAGAGAGCAAATAACATACCTGGAGTTCCCATAAAAAATAAATGTTGGGAGTTTTGATTGTCTTGTCTTCTTCAAAGAAAAAACGGTGGATTATAACATGCGGGAGATGAAAAGATTGTGATGGTTGTGTGTGAGTTCAGAGCACGCCTAACCGGAGATGAAGGGTTTGTGTGCCTTCCCAATGTTGCACACCGCCTGCACCTGCTTTCAAATTCAAAATGATCTGTCCAATATTTGTTTCTTGCAATAACCACTTGTACATCAAGCTTTAAAGACTTATACGTCTTAAAATTCAAGAATCTGCTTCAATTGGTTGTACATAATGCATTAAAAGTTGTTTTAAAAAGCAAGCATCTAAATGCTTTATATAGTAGTAAATATATATATATATATATATATATATATATATATATATATATATATATATATATATATATATATATATATATATATATATATATAAAACTGAAATTATGGATTAGCCTATAATTCCAAAGTTCAGTGACTAAACTGATAAATATTTAATTATGCGGCAAAATCATTAAAATTAGTTTAAATAATTTGGAATTTTAGATTATTTAGTCAATAATTAAGGTCTCGAACTTAAAGTGACTAAAAGTGGTTGCACTATCCGTTGTCAAGTTTTCTTTAAGGTTTCGACTAAATAATTCCCACCAGTTTATTCTAAATTCCAAAACCAACAGCCTAATTAATAAGTAAATCAATAACCGGAAATTACATACTCATTATTAAAATGAAACTATTACTTGATAAATTAATAGTTTATGTAATATATAAATATTTTAAGTATATTTATCTTAATATTAAAGCAATGCTCCAATTTAAAAGAATCAAGTCTTTAAATCCATTAATCTATAAACCTAATACTAATTTAATAGCCTAACTCCACCAAATTAGACACATCAATTAATAACTCGAGCAACCCAAATGATAATCCAAATATTAATCAAGCTTGAGTCCAAAGGAATTTCCTACACCCACTAACAATTTACAAAAAATCAACAACCTAAATTTAATTGTCTAAGTCCATAACCCAAAATAAAACCGACTGGGACTCCACCCAAGTCAGTCGGTCCATCTAACTAAATATTTTAAAGCCCAAAATCAGTAATATATATGATTAGTCCAATAGACTCAATAAACCAAAAAATAATACAACTTGGACCACAACAAAATCCTCATGACTACACTACACCCTCAAACTCTTACATTTCTCTCTTATCTAACTCTTAAAGCTTGTGTTTAGTAAACGAAAAACTAGTCGTATTCTATTTCAAGGAAAAAATAATGGTTTCTTTAAAAAGTAAAAACTTGTTTAGATGATTACCTTTTAGTTTAAAGGAAAATAAGATAGACGGTAACAGAGTAAGAAAACATGATAGTTGATAGAAAAATTAGGGAGAGAAAGAAAGTATTAAAAGTAAATATAAGGTAGGTAATAAAAAAAGTGATAGGGAGTATGAAAATTGGTATTTAAAAAAGTCGAACGAAAATATTAAAGAATCGTTATTAAGTAAACAAGTTTTCATTTTTTTTTTAAAATTAAATGAAAATTTTAGAATTTTCAATAATTAAAACATTTTTTAAACCTCTCAACCTACTTTGGTTTTCAAGTTTCCAATAATCGTGGAAACCAAATGATTCATTATAAAACCAAGTTTTAAAATACCAAAAAGCATGCTAGTCAGGTTTATAAACATATTTGTGTTGATTTTGCAAAGAAATTCAGATTAATACCAAAAGCCACCTAAAACCCTACTTTAATGTTTTTCAATGGTTTCTTTTTTTAGTAAATTACATAAATAGTCCCCGTGGTTTGTCCAAAATTATGAAAATGGTCCCTCAACTTTCAAAGTTGCAGTGGCGGTCCCTCAAACCACTTTTAACTTGCAGAATTGGTCCTTCTGTTTTTAAAATTTTTAATAATTACGATTTTGTCCTTCATTCAATTACAAGTTTGGTAATTTCAGTTTGGTCCCTTTTCTTAGTTTTTCATTTTTGGTTTTAAATCTGAATAATTAATTTAATAAATTATGATTTGATTCATTATCAATTATATAATTATTATTTGTAGGTCCCAAAAGGTTTCCCTAGTATGTTGCTCTAAGCTGTAGAGGGGGGGGGGGTGAATACAACTATTTAAAAATTCAACACGCTTTCTCAATGTTTGTATGTATTATCAACAAGTGTTAATTGCAAACAAGCTTGAACTGCGGAAAGGTTCAAGCTGAGATGACAGATGCAACAGATGTTCTACTAATCTAAGACACACTTAGACCAGTTACAATGAATACACTCACAAAGATGAACTCACTGTTTACAAGACAGACAGCTTGGACACATTCAACTGTTTTATTCAAGCAGACTTTGCATGCATGAAAACACACTTCTCTGCACGTTCTGAATATCACACTCTTGGTTATCTCACATTCCTTAGAAGCTTCCTTTTATACTCTTACTAAGAATCCCAATGAAGCTTCTTCATTGGACGTAGAGATAGTGGAATGTCTTTCCAAAAAGACGAAAATACTTTTTAGCACGTTCTGACAAAGCAGTATTTGTCTCTACATTGCAGAATCTTTGTCTTTTCCTTTTTGTCTCTGTTGAAGAAGGCTTTAACCAAAAGAGGAATGTCAACTTTAAACATTTCATCTTCTGGAATGGACATTTTGATATAAGAAATGGTCTGTCACCCATTTCAAATATCCACTTTATCTTCATGTAACAGGATAGCATAGGCAGTCTTGGCAGTTTCTGTTTTTCCACTTTATCTTCGACTTTGTAAACTGATCTCTTGGTCCAAGACAATACATGAGGACATGGAAATATATTCCATAAAGTGTTTAGCCCGTTCACAAAAAACAGGTTCTGTTCACAAAGAACAGAACACTTAGAATTTGTCCAAGCTGCACAACATGTTAGAGCAGCGTAAACAGTTTATGTCCAGTCTGTTCAACAGAACAGAACAGTCTGGATAATCTGCCTTAGTTGCAACAAATGCAACAGGGTAAACAATTTTGACTAATATTGCAAATCACTTATCAGGTTTCAATAAGGCATTAACAGACCTTAAATTATATCTGCAAGAGCATCAAACAGGTTTGATTAATAATCTCCCCCTAAGATGTATAACATGTTTGGCTAATGCCTTTTTGTGCCTAGCAATCTCCCCCTATTTGCAATAACCAGTCTAAGCTGATTCTATCAATGATCACTATATATTTTTACATTACATTTGCTGGAATAAAATTGCAACATTGAAGTAAGGTAAAAGATCAGTTTATACATATACTGATAGTGATTACAAACAACAAATGTTTTTACAGAAGTACTACTAAAGTAAATTACAACTAATGTAAAAAGAAGGATTACAACTAATGTAATAAAGTACAACATATGTACAAGGAAATTTTCAACATATTGGACTGTTGATGGTGGGAGTAAATAATGGTAAGCCTGTCCTAATTATGGACAACTTCCATTCTTCATCTACTCAGCAGTAGATGGACCTTCAATCTGTGGCCTGTCAAGAAGTTGTTCAAAGTGCTCCATGGTCTCATCAACTTCTTCTACTTCATGTCTAAGAAACATGAGTCAGGATGTTGAAGTTCTCCTCTCTCATAGAAGCCTTTAAGTTGTTCCTAGATAGCTGCTCTCCATCTTGAAGATTGTTTGAAAGAGTTGGAGAGTCTAAATGCTATGAGCTGTTTAAAACCTACCTTGTGCAGATCAGATGCTCTCTGGAAACACATTTTCTTTTTAAGGGATCTACAAAAAATACCCCAAACTCAGGCTCTTCTATAAGTTTATCTTCCTCAGGTTTAACTCCTCTAGGCAGGCTGTGATTCACTCCTTTGATCTCAACATCTAGGATACCTTGATCAATCATAATCAGGAGTTCTTCCAGCTCAGTATCCTTCCTCTTTCTCCTGGCCTTAATCTTAGGTTCAACCACTGAGGTACCTTTAATTTGTTCTTCAGAGATCAGACCCAGGTTTTTAACTCTTTCCATCAGCGTTTTGACATATGCCCTGATAGTCTTAGCAGTTTCAGATTTTGACTGACTCAGGGCTACTGCCAATTCAATCCATTCTCTGTACCCCATGCAAGCAACATCAGTGTATTCATATGCTTCCAATTCTAGACCCTAAGCACCTAGCCTGGTTATCTAAATCTTTCACTGCTTGCCTTCCTATGAGATGGGGACAACTTTGACAATTGTTTCCTTGGCAAGCCTTCTGTTGGCCACATCAAAGAATTTCTTAATTGCCAAGTTGTCAAAGTGTACTTGGGCTCTTGCTGAGGAGGATGCAGGCTTTGACTTGATCACTGAGACCTGTGCACCATTTTCTTTTTCTCTTTCTTTCTCAGTCACTAACTCTTTTGCAGCCTCTAGCAGTTTTCTTTGAACATCCAAGGAGGGCATTTTAAATTTTCTTGCCTCCTTGTATGCAAAGGCCTTGCCAGGTTTGGCGGAGGCTTCTTCTTTCTTTTGTCTTTCCAAGATCTCAAGCTGCTCTTCTTTGTATTGATAATAGGTGTCCAGTGCAACACCCATTTCTTTGGCTTGTGATTTGTCGAATTTTAGTTGAGCAGCCTTGAGATAGTCAGTGTCCACTGAGGCTTTTCTCTTACCCTTTGCTGTTGTGGCTATCATAGCTTTAGTCTCCTCTTCCTCCTCTTCTTCAGTTTGTTCTAAATCAGATGTCTCCTTCTGTTTGGTCTGTCCCCAGGAATGGATTCCTCCCCCTTAGATGGTGCAGGGCTTGGAGATCCAGCCTGAGTAGGCTGAGCAGCTTCATAAATTTTGGAGACACCTGCAACAGGACTTGTTTGGGAAATACCTGCTGCTTGCCCTGTTGAAGTTGATTTCATCTTAGAGGGAGATGAATATTTCTCCCCCTTTGACTTAGTCTTCGAGGTAGAGATCTTCTCCCCCTTTGAAGGAGATGGCACAGAGCCTTCAACAATAGGTCTGCCTGAAGGAACGGATCCAACAGGCTGAGCAGAAGCAGTTTTGGCAGCAGACTTGGAACCAACAAGGCTATGCACTAAGAAAGCCAAGTTATCCTTAACTTCTACAAGTTGGGCAACATAGGTTTGAAGAGAAGTAGAATGTGAAGAAGCAAAGGAGGTCAGCTGAGAGATAGCATCTCTGTCAGAATCTGTGAACACCAAACTTTGAAGTTGTGCAAGAGTCAATTCAAGGGAGTCTTGCATATCATCAAAGTTTTAGGACACAGAATTGGACAGGGAGACCACCAAGGTATTTAGGCTGGCCAAAGTGGAAGGGAGAGTGTTTGAGAAAATGTCAACTAGAGCTGACAGTTGTTCAGAAACAGCTGCCAGTGTGGACACGGAGTCTTGTTGGGTAGAAAGAATTGAGGATATGGAGGAGGATAGTTGTTGCAGCTGTGCAGTGAGTACAAGCAGCTGAGAGGAATGATTAGATTAGGGAACAGGGGTTGGGAAAGAAGTCCTGGACGAATCAAGGAATCCCTAAATCTGGGCAGACACAGAGTCTGAATAATGGAAGGTAGGGATGTCATAGAGGTTTCCAAAGAACCAACTTTGTTGGTCAGCAGAGACAGCTGATCCTTCAAAGGTATATCTTTGGGGGATGGAGGTATGTGGGTTGACTATTTAGATTGGGTGGATGGTGAGGAATGTGATGGTGAGGGTGAGGATTGAAGAGTATGTGGATCAGTAGGTGAAGGTAGGGAGACCTTAGAGAGTAATTCCATAGCCTGGGCATAACTTAAATGGCCCAGCTTAGAAGGGTCAAGGGGACCTTCAGCAGTGGCTGTATCTGCATCATGAGGTGAAGTGGTATGATTTGGTGGCCTCTCAAATGCTGCTGGTATTGTAGCACTTTCATCAAGACCTGGGGTTGTTCCCTCAGTAGTACTTGGTTTTTAGGCACCTCTTAATGGGGAAATGGGAGGTGCATTTTAACATCAACAGTGGTGAAGCCTGATGATGGAATGTGCACTTGGGGAGCAGCCTCACCAGAGGGATGTTCTATTCCCTCGGGTTCATCAGCTTGGGTTGATGGTCCTTCAACAGCTGTTGGGTGTGGAACAACTGCATCACCAGGAGTAGAAGTTTTAGGTTATTCTGTTGGATGGTCTGTTCCAGCAGCTTGAGCACCTCGTGCAGACTCAGATTGTGTATGAGAAGTATGAGGGGCTGACTGTGTGGACTCAGTGTGGAGTGGAGAGGGCTCCTGTCTTTCAATGTCTTCAGCTTGTTGAGGGGCTTGGACAGTTAATGTGGCAGTCTCCTTTTGTACAACTAGTTCTATTGGGAGGAACCAGAGGACCTAGGCTGACTCGGGGTGGATTCTTTATGGAGTGAAGCCTGGTCCAAATTTGCTGAACTTTCTCCAAAAATAGGAGAAGCAGTAGGGGTTGCTTCTTTTTCAACTGACTTCTGTTGGGAGGGGTCAGAGGGGCTAGTTTGGGAGGATGGTGTCTTTTTGGCTAGAAATTTGCGTCTGTTATAGGATTTGAGGGATGAAGTGGAGGATAGATGTTGTGGAGAAGTGATGAGGGGTTCTGTTAGGACTGGTTGTGAGACTGGGTCAGAAATAGGAGGGTTAACATGTTCCATGGTCTCAGGTGCCACAGAGGCACTAGCCACGAAGGCTTCATGTTCAACTGATGAACCAGGGTGAGTAGTCTGCTCCTCCTCAGCCACTGAGGCTGATGGGACAGACTTAGTTGTTCTAGCCTTCTTGCGGACAGGCTCAGTGTCATCAGTTTGCAAGGCCCTCTTTATCAGTTTGGGCCTTGATTTGGATTTTCCTTTGGGAGCAGCTATTGGATCCACCCTCTGAGTAGAGAGTCCTTCCACCAAACCAAGTAACCTCCTCATTGGAGTGGACAGAGCAGGTTCATTGTTGAGTACTGGGGTGTAAAACACACTATTCCCAATGACAGGGAATGTAGCAGTACTTAACAAAGGTTGAGAGTTGTATAGATGCTCACCACAGACATGTTTGAAGATGAGGCTCAAGAACCTTGGGTATATGACAGCAGTAGGATGATGTTCTTGCTGCACCAGGTTCCTCAAATTCACGAAAATCCACATTGCCATGTTCAGAGTAGTCCCATCTACAAGCTATAGGACTATGGGAATCTCATCCCTGCTAAGCTGGTCAAACGAGCCAACTTTGCGGTTGAAGGACATCACCACAGAGGCGAATAGAAAACTGTATGTTGGGGATAAGTCCCTTCTGAACAGGGTAGCACCCACTTTTGGTTCTGCTACACCGCAGAAGCGTACCATATTGCCCATCTGTTCGTCCTCAGGCTGCGCTTTGTCATATTTGTCAGCAATGGGAAGATGAAGTACCTCCCTGAGAAGAGTAGCAGTGATCTCAATGGTTTGTGTGCCATTGACAATGGTTCCCCTGATGGTTTTGGTTGAAGGGTCATACCAGCAGGTATACCAAAACTCATAAACCATCTCCTGGTACATGACATCAGGAGAGGCAGTCATTGCGTAGTCCAGAGGATGGGCTTGCAGAAACTCCACCATCTGTTCATATCCTTTTCCCACATAGTTTTTGGGAATGGTCAGATTGGCAATGTAGTTGGTGGGTTTGATTGTGAGAATTGTGGTGACAGAGGGATGTTTTGCAACATCATCACCAACGAACACAGGTAAAAGGGGGTTGTTTTGGTGAGCCATTTAGGGGCTGTTTGATTGCATCTACCATTAAGAGCTGTCTAGATTTAGTGAGCTGTCTGGATTAAGTAATGCTGACTAGAGAAATAACTGAATAGATAATTACTGTTTGATTGTTTCGTTGACTAAACAGTCTGAATGAAATAAAATGACAATTTTAACCTTCTGTCTGAATTAAAAATTTGTTTGTTTTTCAATCAAAATTAGGGTCTGAATGAAGATTTTAGAATTAAAAAAAATAATTTAAAAATATACATCAATGTATAACTCTCAATAATTTAGAAGCATATATAAATCAAAATTAAACATAAAAATAGATGAAGACATCATACACTATGCCAAAAATAATTGATCATAAATACTACATTTTCTTATAAAATAGATGAAGACATCATACAATTTCTACATCAATACATCATGCATATTTATGCCTCTTGGCTTTAATCTCACGGGGTACATTACTCCTTTCATCACATAAAAAAAACCTGCTCAAATGTAGTTGTTGGTGCAATTTAGGGAATCTGGATATGTTGCAAAAGCACAAATCTGGAATGGCAAACCCAAACAAAACCCTTCTTTCTCAAGGAAGGTATGAATATATTGTGTAGTCAAGAAACATAACCAACCACATTAAAAATAAAATGCAGAAAAGTAGAAGGGAAAACATAACCTGAAGCAGCAGAGAAAGTATAACAAACCTGAAGCAGCAGAGGGTTGAGCTGCAGCAGAAGAAGGTTGAGCCGGCGGCAGAAGAGGCACCGGAGAGAAGAGAGGACGACGGCGACAGAGAGAAGAGAGGACGACGACGGCAGCAGAGGCGCCGGATAGAAGAGAGGACGACGGCGGCAGCAGAGGCCACGGAGAGAAGAGAGGACGCCGGCGGCAGTAGAGGCGCCGGAGAGAAGAGAGGATGACGGCGACAGCAGGAAGCAAGACCGATGGAGAGGAGCTTGCTTGATATGGAGGAGATGGAGGGTTAACAGAGATGGAAGTAAACAATAGAGGAGGAGAAACCTTTTTATTATTTCTGTGGGGAAGACAAAAAAAAAAGGGTAGTAGTGGAAAATAAATGACTGAATGGGGAATACACAATGTTTTAAGACTTATTAAATGGGCTGACCGAATTTAGTTCTTATTTGGATAAGTCATCATCAAACAAAGCCTGTTTTAAATGGGCTGACCGGTTTTTTTTATTAAGTCCAATAAGTTAAAATCAAACAGCCCCTTAGAGAGTAATAGTGATATATGATAGTTGACACTTAGTCGGTTTAGGGTTTTGCAGGTAGTTATGGAAGCAGTAGAGAAGAAGAAGATAATGAAACAGTGATGTAAGTATTTATATGATTTGAAATGAGTGAGTATGAGAGAGAAAGATTTGGGCGGTTGATTTGAAATGTTCTTTAACGGAAAACAGAACGGTTTGCCATGTCTGAACGGTTGTCAGACCACTTGACCTTTTTAATTACTAACACACGTTAACAAACATTATCCGTAGGTAATTAAGTTAAATAAATACGTAATTTAAGTAAACTAAATGTGAAGAAAGGTAATTAAAACTGATGTTCCTAGCTGTCGTTCAAACCTGTGATAAACAGGTTTCATCACAAACTGATCATTCTTCAAGCTGTTCATGCAACCTGTTCAGCTAGATGAGAACAGGTTTCATTGTAAAACATGTTCAATAGCTCAACAGGTTACAAGGCATTGCTTGTATGACAGATTAAGAGAGTCAGTAGATTGGAAGTTTGTATAACAGAACAAGTTTGAGATTAAAACTTATTTTGTCAAGCTTGTTATATGTCCAAGCTGTCCAAGTTTTCAGAAACTGGCTAAGTACAGGATAAGTAAAACCTGTCCTGTCCAAGCTGTTCTGTGAAATTTGGACAAATTTGAACAAGTGATCTTTAGAACATCAATGACACTTAGTCACTTTTATGTAACATGCCCAACTTGCTTACAAGGTAATTAAACCTGTTTTCATCAAGAGGCTTGGTGAAAATGTCTGCAAGCTGTTCTTCTGTGGAAATAAAACTTACCTCCACATTACCTTTTTGGATGTGATCTTTGATGAAGTGATGTCTGACTTCTATATGCTTTGTTCTGGAGTAATAAACTGGATTGTTGGAGATAGCTATGACACTTGTATTATCACACAGAATAGGAGTTTTCCTATATACAAGTCCATAATCCTCAAGCTGATACTGCATCCATAAGATCTGCCCACAGCAGCTTCCAGCAGCAATGTACTCAGCTTCAGCAGTTGAAGTAGAAACTGAATTCTGCTTCTTGCTACACCAACTGATCAACTTACCACCAAGGAGTTGACATCCACCTGTTGTGCTTCACCTGTCTAGCCTGCAGCTTGCAAAATCAGAATATGAATATCCAATTAGTTCAAGGCTTGAGTCTATGGCATACCAAAGACTCAAACCTGGTGTACCCTTTAGGTATCTAAAGATTCTTTTTACAGCAGCTAGATGTGATTCCTTAGGGTCAGCTTGAAACCTAGCACATAAACAGGTAGCAAACATAATATCTGGTCTACTAGCAGTTAAGTATAGCAAGCTCCCAATCATGCCTCTGTAAGCTGTTACAGAAACAGCTTTGCCACAGACATCAGCATCCAACTTTACATTGGTTGCCATTGGGGTTTTGATGGGAGAATTTTGATCAAATTTAAACTTTTTCAGAAGATCTAAAGTATACTTTCTTTGATTGATGAAAATTCCATTAGAGGTTTGTTTAACCTGTAATCGTAGAAAGAAAGTAAGTTCACCCATCATGCTCATTTCATATTTGGATTTCATGAGCAGTGAAAAGTTCTTGCATAACTGTTCATTAGTATAACCAAATATTATGTCATCCACATAAATTTGAAAAAGCATAATATTAGTTTTCACCTTATTTATAAACAATGTGGTATCCAATTTACCTCTGGAATAACCATTGCTCATATAGAAATCAGTAAGAGTGTCATATCAGGCTCTAGGGGCTTGTTTTAGACCACATAGAGCTTTGTCCAACTTATAGACAAAACCTGGATGTAGTTCACTTTCAAAACCTGGAGGCTGCTTGACATATACTTCTTCCGGCAGCTTACCATTCAAAAATGCACTCTTGACATCCATTTAAAATACCTTCGTGCTCTTGTGGGTAGCATGGGCTAGAAACAAACGAATTGCTTCTAACCTGGCCACTGGAGAATATGTTTCATCATAGTCAATACCTTCTTCTTGCTTATAGCCTTGAGCAACTAGTCTTGCCTTATTTCTAATCACATGACCTTGCTCATCCATATTGTTTCTGAAAACTCACTTGGTGCCAATTATAGTTTTACCTTTAGGAACAGGGACCACCTTCCATACTTTGTTTCTCTCAAACTAATTAAGCTCTTCTTGCATGGCAGTGATCCAATTGGCATCTTTAAGGGCATTATCTACTTTCTTTGGCTCCATTAGAGACACAAAACTGGAAAACATACAAAAGTTTCCTAAGCTGTCCCATCTTGTTTGTACCCCTTTGTTGATGTCAGCAATTATTTGATCATTGGGGTGACACCTGATCCACTTAGGATCATGTTTCAATGAAGATTCTCTTGTATCATTTTCATCTTCATCAGGTCTTGCAGAACAGCTTTCAAAGTTTTCAGACACACTGTTATCTTGAGTCTGTTCACCTGTCGAACATGAATCTCTATTCTTGAACATATCTGCAGAGGATTCAAGGAAATCAGCATTGATTGGTTCTGGACATTGTGCATTAACTATGTCAGTACACTTGTTCACACAGGGTGTATCAACATAATCATCATCATGTTCATTGTGGTCAACAGGTTCCACTCTGGGTGAAGTGGAAGCTTTTGAGTTCTTTTCCTCAACATTTGAATCCATAAGATCATCAAAGCTGAACTCTCCTAAAACTGATTCAGGAACAGCTTCGGTAGAGGCATTCCTCGACTCCTCAAAGGTGACGTTTATAGATTTATCTATCACCTTTCTTTTGTAGTTTTATACTCCGTAGGCTTTAGAGACAGCAGAATATCCAACAGACACACCTTCATCAGCTTTGGGTTCAAATTTTGCCAGCTGATACCTTTGATTCAGAATGAAGCAGGGACATCCAAACACACGGAAATAGCTTATATTTGGTCTTATCCCTTTAATTAACTCATAGGGAGTCTTGTTGAACCTTTTCACCACTAAGGATCTGTTTTGAGTGAAGCAAGCAGTATCGACAGCTTCAGCTTAAAATGATGAAGGCAAACCTGATGCACACAACATGGTTCTAGAGCCTCAATGAGGGTTCTATTCCTCCTTTCAGCAACTTCATTTTGTTGTGGAGTTCTTATAGCTGAAAACTTTTGCGAGATCCCTCTTTCTTCACAAAAGTCCTCAAGAGTACTTTTTCTGAATTCAGTACCATGATCACTTCTGAGCTGCTTGACTTGAGCAGGGTTTAGAACTTCCATCTTTTTGATAAATCCAATAATCTCTCTAGCAGCCTCTCCTTTAGTCTTTAGGAAGATCACCCATGTAAACCTGGAGAACTCATCAACCATTACTAGAGTGTATCTTCTACCTCCTAGACTTGGGACACTGACAGGTCCATACAAGTCCATGTGGATTAAGAAGAGAGCAGTATCAATAGAAAAATTATGCATTGTTGGGAAATAATCTAAGTATTTTAAGCTGTTAGTTAGGATTTCTCAAACTGTTAGTAGTATTTCTGTGTAATTACAAAGTTCAAGCTGCTAGTTCAAGATACTCGAGCTGCTAGTTCAGTATGTTCAAGCTGCCAGAGATAAAGTTCAAACTGTTTCAGAAGTTGATAATAGAAAGTGCTACAAATCAGGAAGTGATAAAGATTTCAAAATTTGAAGATCTTCCAAAGATATCTACTCAAGAGAAATCGCAGATTGTCAAGGAAACAAATCAGAATGTTATAAATAGAAATAGACTAGGTCTTTCTTGTGTAATCGGTGATAGGCAATTAAAGTTGTAACTCGTATTCTGATTAAGTTTTCTCAAGCCTCTAAGGTTGTAAAACCCTAGGAACAATTTGTGTTCTTCGTCTTATCAAACAGATTAGAGGTTCTTGTAATCAGTGGTAGTTAATACAAAGGTTTTTGATATTAATAGTGTTTACTCTGTTTTACTTATTTTGTTATTACTGTTCTAAAAGATTTCTTAAAACAATTAAGCGTTATTCCAAAAACTTCTTAATTGGACTTTGATTCAAAACAAGATTTTTTAGTTTAACTCTGATTTATTCAAACCAGTTAATCTTAGGTGATTAGATCTTGACAAGTGGTATCAGAGCCAGGTTTAATTTTGATCATTTGTTTTCAAAGCCAATTTTTTTTTTAATATCTAAATCTTTTAAAAGCTCTTTCTACAATGGAGTTTGATGGCAGCAGTAGTGGATCTGGGCAAGGACTTAAAGTGCCTATGCTCACTACTACAAATCGAAGCTAATGCAACACTTTTGTTGCAACACATTTATAAATTGTTGCTTTTTTATATTAGTTCGCTCTAAAGCAACACATTGACAATAAATGTTGCATATAATGATTTAATGCAACACTTTTTTTAAAGTGTTGCCATTTTTACTAAAAAAATGCAACAATTTTCTAAAGTGTTGCAATTTTTACTAAAACTTGCAACATTTGTTTAAATTGTTGCATATTTCAATAAAAAAATGCAACACATTTTTATAGTGTTGCATTTATAATGAAAAAAATGTAACACATTTTTAAAAACACATAACATTTTTTAAGAGTTGCATTTATAATTAAAAAAATATGACATATATGTTTTTAAGTGTTGACTATACTATTTTTTCTGGTTTTGTAATTTTGATTAAAAAATACTCACAAAATTTCAATGTATAATTTGTTAAGATTAATAAAATACAAGATTTTATAGTACATGTTATTTCATTTTTATTTTTTAAAAAAAAGAGTACAATTAGAAAATTGGTTACAAATTTAAAACTATGATCCAAGACATGTGTTTTTCAAAACTATAGCAGGTTACTTATACATATAAAAGTACGATCCAAAAAATAAACTCTGAACTAAAGTTCGTTGTTTTTTACATCATTTTTACTACTAATTTTATATCTTAGCCAACGAGTTCACTAAAGATTAGATCCCGAAAACATGAATTTTTAAAACTATGATCCAAGACATGTGTTTTTCAAAACTATAACCGGTTACGTATACATTATAAAAGTATGATCCAAAAAATAAACTCTGAACTAATAAAGTTTGTTGTTTTTTTACATCATTTTTACTACTAATTTTATATCTTTGCCAATGAGTTCACTAAAGATTAGATCCCGAAAACATGAACTTTTGACATGTGTTTTTCAAAACTATAGTCGGTTACGTATACATTATAAAAGTATGATCCAAAAACTAAACTCTGAACTAAAGTTCCTTGCTTTTTTACATCATTTTCTCTTAAAAGATTAATCAAAATAACAAAATCGAATTGCTAAAAAAAAATAAAAGTCTGTTGATATTTTCAGTTTTTTTAAGAGAAAGTAATACTAGTTTTTACCCCTCGTTAAAATAAACACACTCCCTTTGCCCCCATTACAACCCACCTAGTGATTCTTCCACCATTGCAGCATCTGGAAGTCACAAGAAAACACCATCCAACTACTTCAAATCCCTCCTAAAAAAATAACAACAATTATTGTATATAATCGAACACAGATTTGAGCAACCATGGGTGTGGATTACTACAAGTTTCTACAGGTGGACCGCAACGCCAAAGACGATGATTTGAAGAAATCCGTATCGGAAACTCGCTAAGAAGTGGCACCCTGATAAAAACCCTAACAACAAAAAGGATGTCGAAGCCATTTACAAAACCATCTCCGAAGCTTACGATGTATGTTTTTTTTTATTTCTACACTTCGATTAACTGCTTTTGTTGCGTGTTTTTTTCCCGGTAATGGTTTTGATTTGAACGTACTTCATTTGTTCGTTCTATTTAATTGGATTTGATTTGATCGGATGTATATGTAACCTAAATTTCCCCAATTTTGATAGTTGAAGATAAGCCCTAATTAAGTGATGAAATAATCTCTAGATGCTTAATTGGAATCTGTATGAAACCCTAGTGGTCAATGTGTGTGTGAACTTAATATTTTGTTTATACAATTGGATATTTGGATGTGATGTAAAAACGTGAAGATTGCAACTTGAAGATTGATAATAAGATGACCAATTGATTCATTTAGTTTACCTTAAAACCATCTCACAGACTTTATGATCTATGATTTACGATTTCTACACTTTGATTAGTCCTATTTAATTGGATTGGACGTATATTTAAACTAAAATTTCACCAGCCACCACTGGTGCCTACTCCGCAACGACCAGCCTTGCTCTCTCTCATTCACTGTGGCGGCGACATAGGCGGCGAATGGCGACGACCAGTGGCAGTGACAGGGGCGGCGAACGAGAGTTCCAAACCCTCTGATTACAATCGACGGTGACAGGGCTTCTTCGTTCCTTCTCGGGCAACATTGTCGCTTCTTCTCCTTCTCAATCGACGGCGGCGGCAATAGGAGTCTTATGTTGAGCACATCATTTTGCCAATGGTTGAAAATAATGGATTTCGTTTTCTTTTATTTGCAGCGCAACTATTGATTTTTCTACGTTTTTATATCAGCATCAACTATCTTGCGCATATATGTGTTTGAGTTTTCATGGGTCAACATAGGTCAACAGGAGGGCCACATTTGGAGGGTGATGTCACGGGACATCTTTTCAAATTTTCTAATAGTTTACTGATTCATTGCTGTTTGTTTTGTGGGGGGCCTAACAATCTTCCACTTCTATCTGATTTTCTCAAACCAGGTAATTTTTCCCTTCAAAATCTTTGTAATTTAAATTTTAAGATGACTACTTGCTTATTGTTGATTTTCTCCAGTTCTGTTTCAAAATATTGTTTAACATACAGAATTCTGATGTCAATAGATCTGTCTTCTACTTTTTATGATTTTTTATGTTATCATCTGAACCTTGCTCTTAATGCAGCCACAGTAGGGTCTGATGTCAATAGATCTGTCTTCTGCTTTTTTTAGTTTAAAAACAGCCACAGTAGGGTCTGATACTTGAGATTCTGAAATGCTGAAACAGAGATTAGAATTAATCAATTATTTCAGTTTTTATACCTTTTTAGGTTTCAAATCGTTCTTTCTTTTCTAAATAGCTGCAGTTTTGAGGGACTTATCTATGGATTTTGGTATCGATTTATCTTTTTCTAATTTGGTATCAACTCTTCACAGCTAAAGATTGCAATTTCAATCCATTTATATGACCATGTTGTAATTTGACCTGGTAATAGGGATGAAAATTGGGTGTTTTTCTTTGAGTGATTATATGAAGTTTCTTGTGTCTATTTGATGTTATTTTGTGATCTTTATCTTCAAACACTTTTTCATACAACTTTTATGTCATTATTATGCTGATCTAACGCTCTCTTTCTGATTGTTTTGCTATTTCTTTATGTATAGTTTTGTTGTCAAATTGCAAGATATACAAATTTCTATTCTTGGTTTATGGAAGGATTCGAGCACTGATGTAACTCTATTCTCAGGTAATTCTAAACTTTAAATATGTTAAAATACGTAAATAGAGTTTTCAAAATTGATGAAGTTAACAAAAGTCTCATATTTGGCTTTTAAAAGTCAAATAGTGAATAAATGAGACTTTAATATACCAAATCACGAAATAGAAATAAATGATGAAATATTTATATAAGTTTGATGTCTTTAAAGAATTTAGGATGTGTTGCAAAAAGAATCATCGAAATCCGACATCACATGAAGTTCATTGCTATTTTAAACAAACTTTTGGTACTTTAATGCCCAAAAGTATTAAATATCAATGACTGATGAAATAAGTTTATATATTTGGTATTTTCTAAGGATTTTAGACTTGTTACAAAAAGTATCGTTAAAATTGAACGTTAAACGAAAGTTTATTGCTTTTTTATGCATAGAATTGTAGTTTAATGAGTAAAAATACAAATTTACTGTTGGAAGTGTAATATTTTTATAGAAATGTTGTTCTTAGAAGATTTTAAAGGTGTTATGAAAGTGTCATAAAAGTCCGACTTAATTTGAAAGTTTGTTGCCATATTATGCAGTTTCAAGAAAGTTGATTGCTATTTTGGGCTGATTTTTTGTGAAAGGTGATTGACAGAATGAGAGTTGTGCATGATAAGCGTTGGATTCGTATGAAAGAAATTACAAGAAGAGGAATTGAATATGCATTCCCAAGATTGTAATTTACTTTATTTTTGTATCGTTTATACATTTGATAATCTATATTTTGGTTGTAGACGTTTATATATTTGAAATACTTTTTGATCGATATGTTATGTAATGATATTATTTTTGTTAATTTGAATTGTAAGTAGAAAAAAATATCACGAAACAATTAAATAAATATTTGTATTTGCATTAAATTAAATTAAAAAAATGATGAATGTGTTTCTTTTGTCTAGAAAATATTGCATTTATGTAATTTAAAACAATAATAAAGTGTTGCAATAGATTGATAATGGTGTTGCGTTACATAATGACAACATTTGATAAGTGTTGCATTTGATAAGTATAGTGTTGCTATAAGTTGGTAACAACAAATTAAAAGTGTTGCTTTAGAGTATAAAAAATGTTGCATTTAAAAAGTGTTGCATTTATAAAATAATGGCAACACATTAAAAAGTGTTGCTTTAAAATATAAAAAGTGTTGCATTTAAAAAGTGTCGCATCTATAAAATAATTGCAACACTTTTGAAAAGTGTTGCATTATCAGATGAAAGTGTCGCTTTAGACCTAAGGCGACGTTGGCTAAGGTGGCACTACATAAAGTGTCGCATTAGACCTATAGCAACACTTTTAAGGCCTAACACAACACTTTTCACATGTTGCTTTAGGTTCATTTTGTTGTAGTGGCTCAAACCCACTGAGTTCGAGATGTGGAAACTCAAGATTCAACAGCACATTCAACTTATTGACTATGCCCTATGGGAAGTTGTTGAAAATCCTCCTGCAGTTGATCCTGAACTAGATGCTGAAGGCAAACCTAAAAGAACACCTCCTAAAACTGAGATTGAAAGGAAGGCTAGAATGAATGAAGTCAAAGCTCTCACTATTTTACAAATAGCTATTCCTAATGCTTATCAACATCAGTTTAAAAAATTTTATACTGCTCATTCTTTATGGCTTGCTTTAGAGAAAAGATTTGCTGGCAATGCTAGCACAAAAAGAAATCAAAAGAATCTTTTAAAACAGCAGTATGAGAATTTTTCTGGAAAGAATGAAAACCTTACTCAAATCTTTGATAGGTTTAATAAGCTGATAGGTGAATTGGAGAGTGCTAAGGTTAGCCTGGACCAAGATTAGGTGAACATAAAATTCCTTAGGTCTCTTGGTGAAGAGTGGACTATGTATGCTGCACAGTGGAGAACAAAGGACACTCTAGATGAGATAGAATTTGATGATCTCTACAACAGCTTGAGAGTGTTTAAGTCTGAAATAGAGAATAAAAATAAAATATTTTCTTATAATCAAAACACTGCTTTATTATCCTCTGCATCTAATGATAAATCAAACTGTCGTGATTCTTTTACAGGTACTGATGACAACTCCTCTGAGGTCAATTATGAGGCCTTTGTTGCAAATGATGGATTGTTTGCCCTCAATCCTGAGGATCTAGAACAAATCCATCCAGATGACCTAGAAGAGATGGATTTAAAGTGGCAGCATGCCATGCTGACAATGAGGGCTAAGAGGTTTCTCAAAAGGACTGGCAGAACAAACTTTCAAACCAGATCAGAAGGCAAGGCAGCCTTTGACAAATCAAGGGTTGAATGCTTCAAGTGTCATAAACTTGGACACTTTGCTAGAGAGTGTAGATCACAAAGTCAGAAGCAGCCAAGAACCCAACAGACCAGTCAAACACAATCTTTAGAGGCTCTTGTTTCACAAGAAGACACTGTTTTTTTACTGGAGTGACCATACTATAGAAGAGTACCAGAATCAAGCTCTTATGGCAGAAACTACAAGTGCCACTTCCACTGACTTACCATCTGAGGTAACTGCTAAACTCTGCTCCCAAGCATGCAAAAATATGGTTAAAAAGTACAGAGATCATAATGAAAGCATGTGTAAAACTCTAGGTAAGATGGAAGAAAGGAGGTATGAGTATATGCAGGTAATAGAGGATCTTGAAAAACAGATCAATGACTATAAAGATAATGAGAAGAGGCTGAACAAAGGGTGCTGTAAGCTAACAAAAAAATAGATAGTATAAACATTGATTTGGGTAACTTCAAGTTAGCCAATCAAAAGTTAGAACACCTAATGGAAGTTCAGTTCAAAGATAGGGTAATGTCTCAACTAAATCCCAAGGAAGGAATAGGATACAATGCCACCCCACCTCCTTACAATAACAAATACATTCATCCTATGAGTGAAGTTGCTGATAGGCTTGTGAATGAACCCCTAGATGAGAGGATGAAGACTGTAGATCCTGTCCTTGAGGTTAAGCCTGAGTTGGTAGATGGACTGGTTACCGATGTAGATAGTAATAATGAGGAAAAAGAGGGAAATCACAAAACCATGAGTGAACCCATAGTAACCCTAGTTTCTAACCCCATTAGAGCCAACAGCATGAGGGAAGAAACCAACAGCATGAAGCATAAGTCTAACAGTTTGAAAGGTAAAGAGAAGATGAGTGAACACATGCATGCTTCAAATGTCTCTGTACCTTCTAACTGTAATTTTGCATCTTCTTCCAAAGCAGGTAAAAAGTGTAAAAATGTTCCAGTGTGCACATGCCAAAAGCATGGTGTACAAAAGTTTCCCACACAACAACAGGTGAGGGGAAATCAAAGGAACAAGAATCAGTTCTAGTCACACAAAACTGGTTCTCCAATCAAAACAGTCAAAAGATGTTTTCACTGTGGCAGAAAAAATCATTTGGCCAAACAATGTCTTTACAAGCCAATTGTTGAAAGGCAAACTGTTTCTCAAAAACATTTTGTTTCACAAAAGCCAAAAGTTTTAAGGACTTCAAAACCTGTCACACTAGCTCCAAAGCACACAGTTGACCACAGGTTTGTAAAGGTCAACAAAAAGCAGCCTGTATTGAGAAAACAAGCTTTAAATAAACCTAAACAGAATGTGAAACAGGAATGGTGTATTAAAGGAAAACACACAGTTTCAACTGCTGATGTTAAATCTGGAACTTTTAAGCCAACAGTTGGAGCTGGTAGTGTGAAATCTGAAATTGTTAACAACCATCAGACAGTTCCAACTGCTAAGGAAAAAACTGGAACTGTTAGTGCATCATCTGAGACTGATAAACCAACAATTGGAAAGAATAGTTGGGCACCTCATGTTATAACTAAATACTCATCACAGAATCCACCAGTGGATCATACTAAGTTTAAAAAGACACAATAAGTATTTAGTTATGTTAATGCACATGGTCAACCCAAAACCAGCTCGGTTTGGGTTTACTTCACTACTAACTGAGCTTTTGTTTGTGCAAGGCAACCACAAGAACCAACATAAGACAAGATGGCATGTGGATAGTGGCTGCTCTAGGCACATGACAGGCAATTCTGAGTGCTTGTCAAATTTCAAAAGCATTGAAGGAGGATATGTTGCATTTGGAGGGTAACATGACTTTTAATGATGTATTGTATGTTGAACAACTGAAGTATAATTTACTAAGTGTGTCTCAAGTATGTGACAAAAGGAATGTTGTTTAGTTCACAGAATCTGAGTGCATTGTCATATCCAAAGATTTTAAGATTCCTGAAAATCTTATTCTGCTTAGAACACCAAGAAAGGACAACGTATACTGTTCGGACACTGAAAAATTATCTTCTGCAAATACCTTAAGCTGTTTAATATCCAAAGCATCACCTAATGAGTCTGCACTTTGGCACAGAAGGATGTGTCATATGAACTTCAAATCTATGAATGCTTTAGTCAAACATAATTTGGTAAGGGGTTTACCACAAAAGGAGTTCATATGTGATGATCATTATGTAGCCTGCCTCAAAGGCAAGCAACACAAAACTTCTCATAAGCCCAAAGAAGTAAATTCAATCTCAACTGAATTACATCTCCTTCATATGGATCTTTTTGGTCCAACATCTGTTTTGAGTTTGAATAAAAGAGCTTACTGTTTAGTCATTATTGATGATTTCACCAGGTTTACATGGGTCTATTTTCTTAGGACTAAGGATGAGACTGCTGAGTTAGTTAAATCCTTTATTCTAAAAATTGAAAACCAATCTAACTTAAAAGTAAAGGTGATCAGGTCACACAATGGAACTGAGTTTAAAATCATGATCTAAACAGTTTCTGTGAGTCAAAAGAATTGCAAAACAGTATAGTGCACCTAGAACACCACAACAAAATGGGGTAGCTGAAAGGAAGAATAACACATTAATAGAAGCTGCCAGGACCATGTTAGCTGATTCCAAATTGCCAATGACTTTCTGGGCAGAGGCAGTTAATACAGTCTGTTACGTTCTAAATAGGGTCCAAGTTGTCTAGTCACAAGGGAAAACTCCATATGAGTTGTTTCACCATAGGATTCCTTTAGTTAACTTCCTAAAACCCTTTGGTTGTCCATGCACTATCCTGTATACTAAAACTCACTTAGGCAAGTTTGAGAGTAAGTCTGAAGAAGGATTCTTTGTAGGATACTCCACACAAAGCAAAGCTTATAATTAATTCCCCTTGGATTGTCAAATCTATCACCATAAGAATACAAAACATCTTCTTCCAATGTTTCTTCCGCGTCGTCATTCCCACAATCCCTTGCCGTGTGTGGTCCTCCACAAAGTTGACACACTTCTTGAATAGACTTGACGGTGGATTGTCTACTAAGAAGTGTCAACCTTTTGGTGCACTCGTTTGCGGTATGAGGACCGTCACACAATTGACACAAATTACTTGCTAATCTCGGGTTTTGAAGTTGGACTATTTGTTTACCCATTTTAGCAACCTCCTCTTTAAGAGAACTCACATCATCTCCATGCTTTAAAGCACCGCGTACGACTCTATGCCTCGAAAAATGCCACTAATGAGTGTTAGTGGATGCGGTCTCTATCGCTTTGTAAGCATCGGTTGGCTTCTTGTACATTACACAACCACCGGCATTCAAATCTAAAAATGTTCACAACAAGTTTACATCTTTTGAAAGATTATTCGGTTAATACCAAATACATAAAATTCATGCTATATTATCATAAAAACATAAATCCCCTCTTATTATTATGAAAACATCGATTAAACCTACTCTTTCACCATCTCTAGTAGAAAGATTCAACTTCACCAAGTGTTTGGTTTATCAAAAATAAATACCAACTATTTCGAACTCTCGTTATGGAAATAATAAAACATTCATAGCAAGTTTAACAAGTATAACCATAGCAACAAGATTTTCATTCAAAATATGCAAACTTCGATATATTATCCGATTACATACAAATATAAATCATCCAATGTCTAGGGTTTGCTACCCAAATGATTATATAGCAAAACTACTCCATGCTAATGGAGTAAAACACCATCATACAATAAGCAAGCATTTCAAACATTAAGATAAACTTAAGTATACGAAAAACTCCCCTAATAACGTATGTTGATGAAGATGCAATCCTTTGAACCAAAACTCCAAGTTAGATAGCTTCCTTTGGCTTCCTTCTTCCTCAAGAAATCGGAGAATGTATGTGGAAATTTTTGATAAAAATTCGTCCTCTCCATAAATGAGCAGAATCTTCCTTTTATAGGCTGGGGAGAACTCGCCGAGTTCAAAGAAAGAACTCGCCGAGTATGTGTGCTGTCAGCTTCTGATTTGATCTCAAGGATAGGGAACTCGCCGAGTTTTGTAGGGGAACTCGCCGAGTTCATGCGTTGTCGACTCCCTATTTGATCTGGCAATTATCAGGAATATTCAGAAATTATCAGGTTTCAGGTGTACTCGCCGAGTACCTTCATGAACTCGCCGAGTTCAAGATGGGAATTTGGTTCTGGAATTGGGCGAACTCGGCGAGTATAGCAGGGGAACTCGCCGAGTTCTAAGTAGATCGGACTTTCTGTTCTTGTGTGAACTCGCCGAGTATGTGTGAGAACTCGCCGAGTTCTTGCTGTTTCAGCTCCTTTCACTCCAATTTATTCAACCAACACCTGAAATGACAACATAAACCTATAAGATCGAGTTTGGGATGAAAATTAACCAAAAAGCTATGTAAAACACGAGATATCGTCCGATAAAACATGTACAAATTGGACGATATCAAACATTCCCACACTTAACCTTTGCTTGTCCTCAAGCAACTCTTACACAAGCATATATATAGACTTGAAATTGAGAACGCATAAAAACTCGACAACTTTTGACAAAGAAAGAAAATCCAAAGGCATTTCCGGCTTAACCGAGCACATAGCTAGGAAAACAAAAATAACTTCAAGAACCAATTAAAACATAAAGTAGGGATAGAAGCTAAACATGCTAAACTTTTTGAGAACAAAATAAACATGGCAAAAACTCACTAAATGAACACTCAACCCTCGTGTTTAGGTTGACAAAGTCTCTCAATTGTAACACATTGAAATATGCATGAACATAAGCTTGCTAGAACCTCAAATCTACAACACTCGATCAAGAACTAAGCGAAAATCAAGAGGGCTTAAAAAGGGGAAAGAAAAGAGGGAAAAAGACTGAAAGAAAAGAAAAAGAGCGGCTAATAACACGAGGACCGGTTCGAACTAGAAAACTTTTCTTTTCCAACAAATGTCGAACAAAAGATTAGATTCTTCTATCTTGACAATATTTTAGCAAATGCCTCTATGAGACTTTCTTATTTGCTATACTTTCTTTGGATTTTTTTTTTCACGACGTGGACTTTGTCCACAATAACCTAACAACAGCCACCTCAACAATAAAGGCATACGCTCTTTTCTTGAATTAACGACAATTGGGTTAGGAAAGAAAAGATGGGAAAATTGGAAAAGGAAATGGAAGCCAAAAGAAAGGCTTCGTAAATGCCTCTATCATACAACCGCCAAAACTTGATCATTGTGTTTCCGAGATGCATCGCAAAAGCAAGCTCTAACATGCATACAACAACCGACAATATCACACATAAAACCAAACGAATTGTGAGCACCTAGATCATATATACTGTTGGGAAATAGTTTAAGTGTGTTCAAACTGTTAGTTAGACTTCTCAGACTGTTAGTAGATTTTATATGTAAATCCAAAGTTCATGCTGCTAGTTGAAGAAACTCGAGCTGCCAGTGTAAAAGTTCAAGCTGCCAGAGTAAAACAACTCAAGCTGCTCAGTTCATGCTGTCAAGAGATTCAAGCTGCTCAACAGTTTCGTAAACAGAAAGTGCTGATTTTCAGGAAAAGATATCTTCATGAAGATTCCAGCATATCTACTATCAGAGAAGTCATTATTCGTCAAGGAAACATATCAAGAAGCAATATAAATACATAGAATAGGTCTTTCTATTGTATAGGAGTTTTCTGCATATTTTGAGTCTGTAATTGCTTTATTGATAGAGTTTTCATAAGCCTCTAAGGTTGTAAAACCCTAAGAACAGTCTGTGTTCTTCGTCTAATAAAACAGATTAGAGGTGATTGTAATCATTGAATTCAGCAATACAAACAGTCTTGATTACTTCCTGTGTTTTATGCATTATTGTTTTTGAAAGTTTTTGCTAAAATAATTAAGTGTTATTCCGCAAACTTCTTGATTAAACTTTGATTCAAAGCAAGATTATTGATTTATACTCTGATAAATTCAAATCAGTTAGTCTTGGTTATTCAGTTTTAAATCCTGACAAGTGGTATCAGAGCCACAGGTCGTTCTTTGTTTTTCAAAGTCGAAAACTTTCTTTTAAATTTTCAAGTGTTTTGAAATGGAATTTGAAAATAGCAGCAGTGGATCTGGGCAAGGACTCAAAGTGCCTATGCTCAAGCCCACTGAGTTTGAGATGTGGAAACTCAGGATTCAACAACATATTCAATTCATTGATTATGCCATATGGGAAGCTGTTGAATTTCCTCCTATAGTTGATCCAGAACTTGATGATGAGGGAAAACCAGTTAAAACTCCTCCAAAAAATGAACAAGAAAGGAAAGCTAGAATGAATGAAGTGAAAGCACTTACACTTTTACAAATAGCCATTCCTAATGCTTATCAACATCAGTTCAAAAAGTTTTATACTGCTCATTCTCTTTGGAATGCCTTAGAAAAGAGGTTTGCTGGTAATGCCAGTACCAAGAGAAATCAAAAGGATCTCCTGAAACAGCAGTATGAGAACTTCTCTGGTGGCAAGAATGAAAACCTTACTCAAATTTTTGACAGGTTCAACAAACTGATAAGTGAACTGGAAAGTGCAAAAGTCAATCTGGATCAAGATGAAGTCAACAAAAAGTTTCTCAGATCTCTTGGAGAAGAATGGACAGTCTATGCTGCACAATGGAGAACAAAAGACACTCTTGATGAGATAGAATTGGATGATCTGTATAACAGTCTAAGAGTGTTTGAGACTGAAATTGATGCTAAAAATAAATCCTTTTCTTATAATCACAATACTGCTCTTCTGTCTTCTGAAAAATCTAATAACTGTGATTCTTTTTCAGGTGGTGATGGCTGCTCTACTGAAACTCACTATGAGGCTTTTGTTGCCAATGATGGATTATTTGCTCTAAATGTTGAAGACTTGGAACACATTCATCCAGATGATCTTGAAGAGATGGACTTAAAGTGGCAACATGCAATGCTGACCATGAGGGCCAAAAGATTTCTTAAAAGAACTGGAAGGACCAACTTTCAAGCCAGAACAGAAGGCAAACCAACTTTTGATAAATCAAAAGTGGAATGCTATAAATGTCATAAGCTTGGCCACTTTGCCAGAGAATGTAGATCTCAAGGTCAACAGCCATCAAGGACTTCACAGCCCATTCAAACATCATCATCAACAGCACTTGTCTCTCAAGAAGACAATGTGTTTGTCTGGAGTGATCAGACAGAGGAAGAATTTCAAAATCAAGCTCTAATGGCAGAAACATCAAATGTCTCCTCCACTGAACTACCATCTGAGGTAAATTCTAAACTCTGCTCTCAATCATGCAAAAATATGGTTAAAAAGTACAGAGATCATAATGAGAGCATGTGCAAAACTCTAGCTAAGATGGAAGAAAGGAGATATGAATACATGCAAGCCATAGAAGATATGGAAAAACAGATCAATGATTATAAGGATAGTGAGATTCAAATGTGGTATGATAGAACCTATCATGAGTGGGAGAAAAAGGAGCTAAACAAGAAAATAGACTCTCTGAATAAAAAGGTAGAAGAGACTGAACAAAAGGTGTTAGAGGCTAATAAGAAACTAGAATCTGTTAACATAGATCTAGGAAACTTTAAGTTAGCAAATCAAAAGCTGGAACACCTAATGGAAGTCCAATTTAAAGATAGAGTAAAATCTCAGGTTAATCCCAAAGAAGGAATAGGATACAGAGCTACTCCACCTCCATACAACAACAACTACATTCATCCAATGAGTGAGGTTGCTGATAGACTTGTCAATGAACCACTAGATGAGTCTATGACTATTGTAGATCCTATCCTTGATAACAGTCTTGAATCAAAGGAAGATAAGATTCACAATAAAGACTGTGACACAATGAGTGCACCCATAGAGGTTCAAGCTCCCAGTAGGAAAGGAAAAGAGAAGATGAGTGTCTGCAATGCTACTCCACAAGTTTCTGTACATTCTAACTGTAACACTGCATCTTCATCAAAAGGAAATAAAAGAGGTAAAACTGTTTCTGTCTGCACATGCCAAAAGCATGGTGTTCAAAAGTTTCCTAAACAACAGCTTGTAAGAGGAAATCAGAGAAACAAGAACCAGAAATTGACAGAAAAGTCTGGTTCTCCAATTCAAACTGTCAAAAGGTGTTTTCACTGTGGAAGGAAGAATCACTTAGCCAAGGATTGTTTTTATAAACCAGCTCTTGCAAAACAGACTGTGCATCACACAAAATCAAATTCTATTCAGGCAAAGCACTCAAAGGTGAAACCTTCCACATCAGTTCCAAAGAAAACAGTTGATCAAAGGCTTTCAAAAGTTAATAAAAGGCAGTCTACACATCAAAAACAAGTTTTGGCAAAGCATAAATCAAGTTTTAAACAAATATGGTGTGTCAAGGACAAATCCTCAGCTCAAACTGCTAATGCAAAAGATCAGACTGCTAAGTCAAAATCTGAAGTTGTTAGTGCAAAAACTGAAGCTGTTAGCACTACAAACACAGCTCAAGCGGATGAGCATCAATCTGGAACTGCTAGTGAATCATCTGAGACTGTTAGAAGAAAAGATGATCAAAATAGTTGGATACCTCATATAATCACCAAATACTCTCCAAAGACTCCATCAGTAGATCTCACTAAATATAAGAAGTCAAAAACAGTATTTAGTTATGTCAACGTACAAGGCCAACCCAAAAACAATTTGGTTTGGGTTTACTCCACTACTAACTAAGCTGTTATTTGTGCAGGGCAACCACAGGTCTTCTCATAAAACAAGATGGCATTTGGACAGTGGATGCTCTAGGCACATGACAGGCAATTCTGAATGCTTATCAAATTTCAAAGGTTTTGATGGAGGTTTTGTTGCATTTGGAGGCAACTCAAAAGGAGGTAAGGTTACAGGTAAAGGTACTGTTAATGCAGGCAACATGACATTCCATGATGTTTTGTATGTTGAACAGCTTAAGTACAATTTATTAAGTGTCTCTCAAATCTGTGACAAACAAAACATTGTTCTGTTCACAGATTCTGAGTGCATTGTTCTTTCAAAAGATTTCAAAGTTCCTGAACATCTTGTTTTACTAAGAACACCAAGAAAGGACAATGTCTACTGTCTAGACACAGATCTTTTGACTAAATCTAATACTTTAAGCTGTTTGATATCCAAAGCATCATCCAATGAGTCTGCTCTTTGGCATAGAAGGATGTGTCACATGAACTTCAAGTCTATGAATGTTTTAGTTAAAAGGAATCTGGTAAGAGGCTTACCACAAAAGGAGTTCATTTGTGATGATCATTGTGTGGCATGCCTTAAAGGTAAGCAACACAAAACTTCTCATAAGGCCAAAGAAGTAAATTCAATCTCATCTGTTCTTCAGCTGCTTCATATGGATCTATTTGGTCCAACATCTGTTTTGAGTTTGAATAAAAGGGCTTACTGTTTAGTTATTGTTGATGATTTCACCAGATTTACTTGGGTTTACTTTCTTAGGTCCAAAGATGAGACTGCTGAGCTAGTTAAGTCTTTTATTCTTAAGATAGAAAACCAATCCAACTCCAAAGTTAAGGTGATAAGATCAGACAATGGAACTGAATTTAAAAATCACATTCTAAACAGTTTCTGTGAGTCCAAAGGCATTGCTAGACAATATAGTGCACCAAGAACACCACAGCAAAATGGTGTAGCTGAAAGAAAGAACAGAACATTAATTGAGGCTGCTAGAACAATGTTAGCTGATTCAAATCTGCCAATGACTTTCTGGGCAGAAGCTGTCAATACAGCCTGTTATGTTCTGAATAGGGTTCAAGTTGTTCAATCACAAGGGAAAACTCCCTATGAGTTATTCCACAACAGAAGTCCCCTAATAGCTTTCTTCAAGCCTTTTGGATGCCCATGTACTATTCTTCACACTAAGACTCACTTAGGGAAGTTTGAGAGTAAAGCTGAAGAAGGATTCTTTGTAGGATACTCAACTCAAAGCAAAGCCTATAGAGTATATAACAGTGTGTCTAAAACCATTGAAGAAAGTGCCAATGTTGAATTTAATGAAAATACTGCTAATATCAAAGGCACTGGTCCTGATTGGTTGTTTGATTTAGATTCACTAACAAATTCTCTGAGCTTTGTTGAGTATACTGCAAAAGCTGATGAATACAGGGTTGAAGCTGCTAACACAAATTCTCATGCTGCTAATACAATCTCTCAAGCTGTTGGCACAAAGTTTCAGACTGCTGCAGATTCACCAAGTTGGTCTGATTACACCACTCTACCACTTCTGTCTTGTGAGCCTCCAGGGGTCCTGAATGCTCCACATGATACAAATCCAGCTACTGACGTGCCACTCCCAAGTCCTGAGAGAA
>JAANYP010004137.1:0-70293 GCA_020465985.1 Centrapalus pauciflorus
CAGCGAAAAAGCAACTACAATTCCTTGAAGCCATTGACAAAATCGGAAAGCTGTATGATGGCCCAATTCTTGAAAAGTGTGTTTTTAGGTACACAAGTCATTTCATTTCCATTTTCGATAAGCAGTAGTAATACATGACGATATGATGTGGAGTTGTCCACCTTCAATTGTTCTTGAACGGTATATATTAATATACAAATATTTAATTACTTCAAGAATACCATATGTGATAGAAGGTTGAATCCAGGTACAAATATTGTTGGCTTCCACTCCTTGCCAAACACACCGAGTCGAAGCTTCCAGAATTCCAGTTAGTCATCCCACTGGATTGTGAATAGGTTTGGCATTGCCACAGACTTAATCCGGTAGGCTTAAAATCCAAACAAAAACATAATGACACTAAAATTACAAAACTACTCAAATTCAGATTCTATTCCTAAATGGCTGATTGTAAGAACTGTTTGCGATCATGCATCCTAGTCTATAACTCTTATGTTCTTTGGTTTTGAAGGTTCGCTACATGGTAGACTGCATGGAACTGTTTGGGAGAATCCTTGAACCTGGTCGTGTTGTAGTCTCTTCCATTGAAGGGGCTAGCAAAAAACAAACAGAGGATATCTGGAAGAATATGTATCCAAAAGAACCCTATGAACTCGATTTCAGTGATCACTTCAAGAATGATACTCAAAGCAGATTGGCAATGTTAGCAAGCACTGACTATGATCTAATTTCAGCAGCCAAAAGGAAAACTCTTTTCTATCAAAAGGTGAAAATTTTCAAGTTCCTTCTATTTCATCACTTGTAGCCATTCTCTTATCATGACTCCAACAATATGTTTTTAGGCCAGCTTTGACCAGTTTTTTGTTGCTATTTGGGGGCTTGCTTATTTATCTGAAAACTTCATGTTTAAACGATACGAAACAGATAATAAAGATACAACAATAGATGATTTGTATCTTGAGGAAGCAGTTCAAAGATACAAGGGGTTTCTTCATCTTATTAGGAGAAACAAGGAGACGAAGTCACAGAACTTTTGTGTTCCAATTCGTGATATAGACTTAATCTGGCATTCTCATCAACTGCAACCTCTCTCTTACCACAAGGATGCCATGGGTTTAATTGGCATGGTGTTGGACCATAACGATGATACTAATCAAGGCAAAGGCGGGAAGTTGGATGTTGGTTTTAAAAGAACCACAAAGCAGTGGGAGGAGATGTTTGGTTCCCAATACCTGAAGGGCAGGGTATATGTCTGCAGGCATCGAAGGAAAGAAGACTGTTGGGGCATGGGCGGATGATATCGCTAGGTGCATTGATGTAGACTGTAGCGGGAGTTGCATCGACTGCAAAGGGAAGTCTGGTGTGGGTCGACTCATGCTTGTAGGAAGTACATAATGGTGGTGACATGATAGGGATACAGCGATCGATGCTACTGAAATAGATCGTTTGATAATGCTAATAAATAAAGCATCTCGTAAGTCTAGGAGTATGTATGCATGCTCTTAGCTTCATTGATACCTATAGACAAAATGTTGATGAATTCAATTCATGCATGCTTGATTGTGTATTTGTAATTTGTGCTTCAACTTCTGAGGCAATGACAAGAATCTGAATTCTTCAATTATTCTTAATAACCTAAACAATTGGTTTCTTGACCCAATAATTTAAAAGAATAAACAATGAAGGGCGAATCCATGTTGGTCAATCACAAAACATATATAATTACATATAGATAAATACTTAATAACAAAAAAAATAAAAAATAAAAAATAAAGTCATGCAATGATGCAAGTAAGGCAGTAAGCCCTTAAAGTTGAGTTTCTGTGTGTTGGGAAAATGGTCCCTAAAACACTAATAAACTTTCACAGGATTTTGCACAGGATCGAAATAATCAAACTAATATTCTTTTATTGATCAAACTGAATTCACACTACAATCTATTGAATTTACACACTCTTTGAAATGTTTACATATGGTTCCTATATATACTAAGTGAACGGGTGCGTCCGAACCATCATGTTGGTTCGTGGTGCCCTTTCATGAAAGGTTGCATTGTTTCAAAGAGACGCAACCTTTCAAGTTTACTAAATGATATTTAGGTCCTTATACTATTCTATAATTACATAATCTATACAATACTTAAACTATTTACATAATAAATCCTATACTTTATGTTTTTGTCATTATTTCCAACATTCACCCCCTAATGACAAAAACAGTAATCCTTGAGCAATCTTACTCAGTGTTGATTCCTTCTTCTTCTTGTACTTCTTCATCATCTTTAAAATCTTGTAAACTTGAACTTGCAAATAAGAGAGTTGGCTCTAAATCTTCTTCAACCAAATTCGTCTCTTCTAGTCTTTGAAATCTTCGAGTTCCTTCACGGCAATGTGAGGCATAATGTCCATATTTATTGCAGTTGTAGCATTCTATTTTGCTGAAGTCTCTTGTGGATCTCTTCTCTTCATTATAATCCTTCATCGTGGGTTTTCCTTGCTTTTGACTGTTGTAATGACGTTTACGGCCAGTATTGTTGTCGTGTGTCAACAAGAGCTTGTCTAGACTTTCGGCATGCTTCTTTTTCTTGAATTTCACCCTTTCTTCAAATGTTTTCAATCTTCCAATAGTCTCATCCAGTGTCATTGTGTCTAGATCAGAGAATTGTTCGATTGATGCAACAATTTGTACAAACTTTTCTGGTACAGAATTTAGAATCTTCCGCACAAGGGTTTGGTTATCAATTGTTGTTCCGAGGCTAGTCATCCTTGAGATAATACTTGTCAATTTTGTGGTGAATGAATCAATAGACTCTTCTTCCTCCATTTGTAGTGCTTCAAATTCTGATCTAAGGGTTTGTAGTCTTGCCTTTTGAACTTGATCAATGCCGATATTTCTAATCTTCAACGTATCCCACATTTCTTTTGCAGTTTTGCAATTTGCTACTTGTAGTATTAGATCTTCAGGTAAAGCTTGAAACAGATATGCAATCGTAGTCTTGTCTCTTTTATCATCCGGTTGAGTTTGAGGGGTAGGTTCAACCATATCCCAAAGACTATTTGCTTGTAGTATGGTTCTCATTCTAATGGACCATATGGTATAGTTTGTTGAATTTAATAATGGACATTGAAAAATGGTTAAGGATCCTGGATCCTTAACTTGATTACTTTGATCACCATTTGGATTTTCTCCCATAATATTTTTCTTAAAAACTTAAACTTTTATAAGAATTTAGAACTTTGAACACTAATATCTTTAAAACTTAAACTTTATAAAACTGTAAATACTTTGAATCTTAAAACCTTAAAAACTTTAAAACTTTAAAAACTTGAAATAAAACTTTAAACTTAATAAACTTGTATATGTGTCAAACCTTGCATATACTTAAAACTTTTAAAACTTGTATGTGTGTCAAACTTTACACATATAAACACTTTAAAACTTGTATATGTGTTAAACTTCACATATACTAAAAACACTTTATAAACCACTTGTATGTGCTTCAATCCTCACACACACATTAAACTTAAAAACACTTGTATACTTAAAACTTTAAATTTATGTGCTTCAAAATCCTCACACACAAATTAAACTTAAAAACATTGTATACTTAAAACTTTAAATTTATGTGCTTCAATCCTCACACACAAATTAAACTTAAAAACACTTGAATATAACTTTTATAAGTTATAAAAACATAAACCAATAATAAATTATAAGTTACGTTATAATCTATTTTATCACGAAACCTAATTTTATTATAAGTTACGTTATAATAAAATTAAAACTAAGATTTCTATTTAATTTTATTTTCTATTAATAAAATTAAATATAAGGTATTAAAAGAATACCTAACCTTTACAATGTTGGGCTGGTTATAAGTGTGGATCCGATCTGGATCTGAATGCAATTCACGGCTGGGTTTGGGCTCCTTCTTCACTGGACCCTTGCCTCTTCTCTTTTCACTTTCTTTTGTGTGAAACGTTTCTTAACAGAAACGGTGGCTACCTTTTCTCCTCAACCGGCGTATCTTTTCCCTTTGCTTGAATCGATGCCTCTCTTCTTGATGAATCGCTGCAACCCTAATCTGAATCGGTGTAACCTATCTTTGGTTTATTTCGAATCGGTGGCTATGGCTTTCTCGAATGTGTTTCAGTTTTGGGGCAAAACAGGAACCCTAATCGCTGCCTCTATTTGATGGTGGCTATTGGTGGTTCTGCGACGGTGGTGGTTCAGTGATGGTTTTGCCCGTGGGTTTTTTTTCTTACGGTGATGGCACTATAGTGATGATTTCTGTCCGTGGGTTTTCTCCTACGGCGATGGTTTCTTATCCGTGGGTTTTCTTGCGGTGATGGCTCTGTGATGGTGGTTCTGCCCGTGGGTATTCTCCTACGGTGGTGCCTTCACGAATCAGGTTCTATCTCTCTGATTCTTGTTGCCTTCGATTCAGTATGAAACTATGAATTCTTAGGGTTTACAGTATGCAATTTTTGATAGGGCTTACTGTCTTTTTTCTGAAAAAATCCGTGGCCTTTGACTTTGTTGCCTTCGGTTCTGTGGGTTTGCCTACTGTTGGGAATTTGATTTCAATTCTAATTGAAATCTGGGAAAAACTTGATGAATTGGTGCCGAGAGTGTGGTAGGCCAATTCCTATGTTCGGCCGCCCTTGGGTATCGATGGTATTTTTCAGATATCCCTAAATGACGATGATTTCTAACAATCAACGCCTTCTGGTGTGATTCAAAGATTGTAATGGTATATGATGATACTTTGGGTTTGATTAAGCCTGGCGCTCTGATACCAAATGTTGGGAAAATGGTCCCTAAAACACTAATAAACTTTCACAGGATTTTGCACAGGATCGAAATAATCAAACTAATATTCTTTTATTGATCAAACTGAATTCACACTACAATCTATTGAATTTACACACACTTTGAAATGTTTACATATGGTTCCTATATATACTAAGTGAACGGGTGCGTCCGAACCATCATGTTGGTTCGTGGTGCCCTTTCATGAAAGGTTGCATTGTTTCAAAGAGACGCAACCTTTCAAGTTTACTAAATGATATTTAGGTCCTTATACTATTCTATAATTACATAATCTATACAATACTTAAACTATTTACATAATAAATCCTATACTTTATGTTTTTGTCATTATTTCCAACATGGGTCTCTACATTGAACAACTATCAAGTTTGTTATATTGAAACATATATATGACATAAATTGGACTATGTGTTTCTACTTATGATTATTTTCTGACGAATTTATGCTTCATCTTAGCATGATGTATTTTCGTATAATACCCAATCTTTTTGTGCAATAAATTTGCGAAGTGTATATCGATTCATATAAATCTTTGTAACATTTACAGACCCCTTTTGACAATGCCAACATTTTGGCTAGTGATAACATTTAGTGGATTTCTTGGGTTAGCTATTAGCTTCACTTCTATGTGGTTTCTTCATCAAACAGGAGCGACAACGTTCAGGCACGTCAATTCTTTTGTTTCTTTCTTTTCTTAATTCGTTGAAACTCGTTCACTCTTTTAGCATTTTGGACTTTGCATAGAACTCGCCCCGTTGCCATCCTTATGGATTAGCATTTTGGAGTTTTGCAATCTTTTTAAATAACACTCTACCTTCACATGGAAGCTTCATTTATTGATACATTCGACCACTTGACTTAGATCAAGTGGCCACCACCAAAGGTGGGAGGGTTTCCCGTTGGTTGAGGTCTTGAGTTCAAGTCTTGCCAAGGGCGTTTCTCCTTAGGTGGAGGTGTGGGGTTTGGTCCTCACCCTCAAGGTGTCTAACAATTGTGCTAATAACTAACCACTAAATCTGCTTTTCTACAGCCTCGTCGGATCGTTGAATAAGATTCCCCTCTCAGTTGCTGGCATCGTATTATTTCATGTCCCTACTAATGTAGAGAACTCTGCAAGCATTTTCTTCGGTTAGCCTTTTCCACTACTCAACAATTCCTATAATGATTTCGTCGGTAAAACACACATTCTTGAATATGAACTGAAATTCTTCTATTATTCTTTTGGTTTTAGGTTTAGTTGCAGGGGTGTTTTTCGGCAGAGCAAAGATCAAAGATAGAACTCAATCTTAGAAACCAAACTAGACACAAACTTTTATCCACGTACACTTAACTAGGATCATGAAAGCTTGGTCACAAACAATGAGATCAAATAAAACTAGGCATATTTGGTTTGGAGAAACAAATATGGTAGTTATTTGAAGTGTGCCTTATAAGAAATTTTGTACCGTAAAACAAACTCAATACGAATAGGAAGTCGCATCCGCATTCATTTTCTTGTTAACATATACAAGTATGTATATTTTGAGTCGAAAGTTTCTTGTAGCGTTTATGTGTTTTTAAGGATTTTTCATTACACCAAAGATAAGTTTGAAGAACATATGTTACAATTTCTTTTTTTCCTCAACTTTCTTATCTATAAAGTGTATAGAAAGAAATTACAAGGGGTGGATCAATGAATTTTTCTTATCAGTGTTACTAATTTATAGGAAGTTCGACTATTAGATTTCCATAGTTTTTTCAAAGATGTATCGAGATCGTAAAACTAATTATATGACAAGGTGAATCAGACCATCAAAACAAATATTTTAATAAAAAAGTACAGTACACTAATTAAAAACAATAAGTTATTTACATTTGATAACTAATATTGAAACCGAATAAATATTTAAAAGGGATATTTGTGCAAAAAAAATACTCTCAAGTTAGACCATTTTTGTGATTAAAACCCCTAACCATTTTTTGTTACACAAAAAACCCCTAAACCTGCAAAATCTTATGGAATTGGGATATTACCGATGTAATCGATTGAAAGTCATAGGCTGCCGTCGACAAGTCATCACTAACTACCAGAATTTTATCGAAAAAGTAATTTCGAACAAAAATAATAGAATTAAACAAAGAAATCAACTAGAAATGTGAATTTGAATCATAAAACAAAGACAAGTGAGATTGCTGAAAAGAAGGTTTGTCGGAGACGAATAGTTGGTCATCGGATTGCAACCGGTTCATCAGGTTGCAAGTAAACTTTTTTTAAAAAAAAACTTCATTTTAATAAATTTTAGTCGGTTGGAGGTATTTAATGCAATGAAAAATGATTGAGATTTCTAATCACAAAAATGGTTCAACTTGACGACTTTTTGCACAAATAACCCTATTTAAAAATAATTATATTTTAATCAATTATCCTCATGAAAATAAAAGATAAGGGTCTCTTTATTTATAAATGAATACATTGAGTAAGGCCTTTAGGGGCCGCCAAGGGCCCAAGACTGAAGTAAGTTACGCTAGTCACTCTACATGATGTGTGGATCATTTTGAAAGTAGATTCATAACTCATAAGTCATTTCACTCGAATCTATAATAAGAATTGTCCTATAATATGAATTTCTTGACTCCTAGAGGATGGTTATCTTTACTAATGGTGTAATCGAGCCGAGATGAGTTGAACTCGACGATAAAACTCGAGCTCGAAACTCGACTCGAGCCTAAGTTTTGAAACTCGAGCTCGAAACTCGAGCTCGACCCGTTTAAGATTCAATCGGGTGGGTTATTCGGATTCGGTTATTTTGCACACGGCATCTCTAATAGAATTGTAATGACTAATGACACTGTAACGACCGTCTTAGTATATAGGACAATTATTAAATTCTGTTCAATAAACAACCAAAAATACGAGATAATTTGAGTTTCTCCAAAAAAAAGATATCAAAATGTGTACAACCATCATATCAGAGTACCCTATTATAGATTAGAGTTGTCAAATATTACATGTAAAAATTTAGATTAAATTACAAAATGGTCTATGTGGTTTGCATAAAATTTTGGATCCAGTCCCTATAATTTCAGTTTTTCATAAATGGTTATTATTTATTTACATTGTTTACTTGCAGAATTGGTACCTCTGTCTCATATATTTTTCTAAATGACAATTATACTCTTCTCCTTAATAACAAATTTGGTCCATTTCTTTTTCATGAATTTTGTTTTAGTTTTTTAAATTAATAATCTTAATTTAATAAATGATGATTTAATTAATTTATTATTATTATTATTTATGATGTATTTATTTTTTATTAAAATTATATTTGTATTTATTTAATCAATTTATTTTACGTTTCTATTACGTATTTAATTTATTTATTAAGTTTTTATTTATATTAGATTTCATTATTATAATATTTATATGTTTTTTGTATTTTGTATATTTTCATCTATTTATTTCATTATGTTAATCATTTGAATTTCATTATACCTTTTTAAGTAAAACATATAAACTTAGGATTTAATTCATTTGGATTTAGATATTTTTAAATTAAATTTGGAAATGTATCAATTGAATTTATTTAGCATTTATTTTAATGAGGTATGCACATTCACCAAAATGTCATTCATTATTTGTTCTTGCAATGCACACCATGCATAACATTGTCCAACTATTTATCCTTTCGTCATTTATCTTATCCACATAATTTTTTGATCTAATGGATGATATAGGTTCTTTTATACATTGATGTATAAAAGTTTTCCACTGAATCTCCCTATTATATATGTGTGTGTGTGTGTGTGTATATATATATATATATATATATATATATATATATATATATATATATATATATATATATATATATATATATATATATATATATATATATATATATATATATATATATATATATATCTCTGTGTGTGTGTGTGTGTCAGGTTCACATAATAAATCCTTCTAATCTATTATAACGTGAGAACCACTCTAAAATTTATGTATTTGATGTATAAAATTGTACATTTGATGTTAAAATTTACACAGTTGATAAATTTATCCATTTCATGTAAATATTTACGAATCTATGCTAAAATTTGTCTATTTTATTGTAACATCCGGGATCTAGTAGCTGGCACGTGGAATTTATTTACTGGCTTTAAGAGTTGTCTCAATGAGTTGGTAAATTCTAATTGATTAATTGCATGTGAGTTGGTAAAGTAGATTGTTATTGCGTGTAATTTTAATCGGTTGAGATAATAACCGGTCTAGTAGTAATTGGGGATTTGGGGTTATTTTAATGAGTTAATTAACATTCTGAATCCGAGTTGTTGATTTGAGATTAATTGGATTAGCGGGTATTTACCTAGTGATTAATGAGTATCGTACCCGTTTTAATTGAGTTCGGGACCGGAAACGTATATATATCGATGGCTTACATTCATGTCTTCATTTTTGCAAGAGATTGAGAGTATATGTGTGTGTGTATGCTTCTCCATCAGATCAGTAGAAAGGGGAATAGATTAAAAAGGGATTGAAGGCAGCCATAATCAAGGAATCATCATCATCATTTCTTAGAGCTTTAGCTCAAATCCAAGAAGGGAGGGACATGTTAAGGTTAGTAATTTGCGTTCAGTTCAATTAGGATGATATGTTAAGTAGTTATAAGGTGTTGGGGTTGGATTATAACCCCTGAGATGTGTAAAATCGGGATTAAAAGTGATTCCCGTAGTTGTATAAAAACAGAGCATAACCTGCTCTGTTCGTCGCCGCATCGCGGCCGAGCTCCTCTGGTCGCGCCCGCGATCAGGGTGAGGCGGTTAAGGGTGGTCGCTGGTAGTGGAACGCGACCGAGACGTTAGTCGCGGGTCGGACGAGCACGGGCGTGCTCGGATGAGCCCGGCCGCGACAAGAGGGGCAGCGCGGGGTCATCGCACCCGCGATGACTGGCCGCGATGAGGAGCCCGCGACCACGATCCCGGCCGCGCTCCTGGCCGCGCTCGTGTGTCTTGGCTTGTTGATTCTTGTTGAGTTAGTGAGTATAGTAGCATAGTCATTATGAGTTCAGTAGTTAGTCGTTTCAGCGTAGTTGCATTTATTGTTGCCAGGATTTGTGGCTAGACCTGGGACTTGTAGAGACTGTCGTTGATAGCGAGACTGTAGTCGTGCTTCAGGTGAGTTACTTACTTTTAAATAGAGGCGTTGTTGTTGATTACTGAGTTTTCAAAGAGGTACGTTGTTTATTATTCGGGTCCAGTGTGGACTCCTTTCATATGTTGATACTTGTTAGCACAGAGCAGAGTTCGTGGATTACGCGTATAGTCGTTGATACGCAGAGTAGAGGCCTGTTGGGTCATTCCCAACTCAGTGGACCTGACAACCCACTACTTTGTGGAGTGGGCTATGCAGGCTGTGCCGGGTCGCTCCCGATGAGGCGTCGGGCCGTTGATGCCGGCCGCATGTAGAGTTGTTTACCAGTTGTTATGTTGTGCTAACTGTTTTATAAACTGTTTTAAAGTTGTTTATAGTAACTCACCAGCTTTCCGCTGACTGTTGTTTTAACTGTGGATCTCAGGTGCGAGGACTGAGGCTAGAGATACAGCGGGCAGTAGTCGGGACCCGCCACGTGGACAGTAATTAGTGACTACTTTCGTAAGTAGTCTTGGTATTTTGTGGTTTGGCTTACTAGCCAATGATCCTTGGGTGACTGTAACATTTACTCATGTTGTGGTTGACTGACGTTACTGACGGGGGTTGGTTTCCGTCTTGTGTTGTTTTATGCCTGATGTGGATATTTAGTAGTAATTAGCTGTTTAACCCTTGATGACGTTGCTTATGATTTGATGACGTGGACTGTGAGTCCTATGTGGCATTAGTCGAAAAAGTAGGGTGTTACAGCTTGGTATCAGAGCATTAGTTTAAGGTTTAAGTGTCATTAGTGATGCTTAGGCTTAAACCAGTGTCTAGATCCTTGGGCTTGATCCTTGATGAGTAGGTCTAAGAATTGTAGAATTATATTACTGTCGTTATAGTAATGTTGTTTGTATTATGCAGAGACCTTATGGCAGATGAGCAGAGACCCGAGGGCCCCACTGGGGGACGAGTATCAGATGAGGAGTTTGCCCGACGACTACAGGAGGCCTACGAGAAAGGCCGTGCTGAGGGTATTCAGTCCCAGACCCAGAGTTCAGGCGGGGGTAGAGATTCAGGAGCTGGTTCATCACGAGCGGCAGGCAAGGGGTGTAAATATAAGGAGTTCCTTGCTGCACACCCGCCAGAGTATCACGGCGAGCCCGGGGCCGTAAAGGCCATGTACTGGTTACAGGATATGGAGACGGCCTTCCGTATCACAGGATGCCACCCGGATCAGATGACGACATTCGCTAGTGCCCAGTTACGGACTAGTGCTCAGCAGTGGTGGCGGACTATTAGAGATATGATGGGAGACGGACCGGCATACGAGATGACGTGGAGTCAGTTCAGGGCTCGTTTTGAGGAGCAGTATTGTCCCGAGGACCGCAGGGCTCAGCTGGAGATTGATTTTTTGACGTTATTCCAGGGACAGCGATCGGTTGATGAGTACGAGAAGATTTTCATCGATTTGAGTTTGTTTGCGCCTATTCAGATTAAGTACAGAGTCTCGGAAGATCAATAGATTCTTGATGGGCTTGCGTAAGGAGATCCGAGAGTTTATTGATACCGGTTACATTCCGACTTATGCCAGGGCAGTCGAGTTGGCCCGTAGAAGAGAGAGTGAGTTATCGCGTAGGGATCCGGTAGTGGAGCAGCCACGATTGGTTCAGTCAGCCGGACATGTTGGAGGATCTGACCGGGACAGAGGCAGGGATAGAGATAGTCGTTATAGTCAGTTCCAGTCGAGGAGTGATGATCGTCGGCGCACTGAGTCCGAGGGAGGAGACAGGCACCGAGATAGGTCTTCTCAGAGATCTGATCATAGGCCCGATGAAAAGGGCAGTCGCTTTAGTGAGTCTGAGCAGAGAGGAGGAGCATCGAGTTCTGAGCCTGTCTCGGGAGAGAGGTGGTGTAGGAGATGTCGTCAGAGGCATACCGGAGAGTGTGACCCCCGGTATGTACGTTGTTTTCGCTGTGGCCAGGCTGGCCACACTCAGTCAGGTTGTAATTCTAGAGACCCGCTGTGTTTTAATTGTGGGCGGGCTGGACATCAGGCACGAGATTGTGCAACTCCGAGACAAGGGGACCATAGGCAGGGGGAATCGAGGCCACCTGCACAGGGCCAGAGTTTTGCGAGTTCGTCTACACATAGAGATGCAGTCCCGCCAGCCAGAGGCCGCGCCTACCAGTTGACAGCAGAGGAGACTCGGGAGACAGTTGATGTAGTTTCTGGTACGTTTATGTTTAATGGTTATAGTATCCGAGTTTTGGTTGGTTCTGAGACAGGGTGTTCCTTCATGCCTTTTATTTTATTGTTCATTTTTGCTTCATCCGTTGAGTTGTTAGAGTTATCGCTCATGGAGTCAGTTGATGGTAGTATCTTTGTAGTTAGATCGGTAGATGCTTAGTATGAGTTAGAGATAGATGGTCATTCGCTTAAAGTTGATCTGTTACCTATAGAGATTAGTAGTTGTAATGCCTTGATAAGTAGGGACTGGTTAGCTGTTCAGCATGTTGATATTGTTTGTTTTAAGGTGATTAGTTGTTTATCAATTTCGAGGCTATGTTTTTATGGTGTACGGAGAGTGTAGTAGACACAGTGTCAGTCCCTTTTCGGTAGTTCGGGCACGTTGTCGTTTGATCAAAGGTTGTCCTTCCGTCCTAACATGTGCAGTTGATGTGAATGAGGAAAGGAGAATTTAGAGACGGTTGATGTTGTTTTTGAGTTCCTGATGTATTCCTTAAGAAGTATTCGAGTTGTCATTAGATTGATAAGTAGAATTCCGTGTTGAATTAATGTTAAGTGCTACTAAGTGCGTACCTTATTGACTGACCCTAGCGAGATGAGAAGGCTGGTGAGTCGACTTCAGGAGTTGATAAACCGCTGATTTAATTTGCCTAGTCTGTTACCGTGAAGTGAAGTCCAGTTTTGAGACATGTCGTAGCGGCGGAGGTATTCCGGTAAACCCCGTTAAGTTAGAAGCTGTTAAGAGTGATGAAAGCGAGGAATGTAGTAAATATTCGCTGTTTCATGAAGGTAGTAGGTCATTACCGTCGATCCAATCAAGACCCTGCGTTGATTGTTGCACCGTTGATTTGTTAACTTGTCAATCAGAGTACTTTAATGGTAAGGGAGATACTCATTTGCTTCAGTTGAGATTGTTATCTAGCATATAGGTGGAAGTAGGAGGGTGAGAGATTACAAGTCCTGAGATTGCTTAGCGGACCAGTGAGCAGATAGTCGTGGTCATAGAGAGTCCGAAGGTAGCCCGGAACCGATGGGGGTAACATGCCAATAAAAGGACCAAGAAGTTAGAGTTTGATATAGACGAGCAAGTGTTACAGATGTTTAGCCCTACGGAGGAGCAATTCCTATAACAGAGATTGAGGTTTATGAGGAATCGAGATATGCAGATCTTTCTGAGGCCATCGTAGACCGCAAGATGAAGAAATTACAGAAGGATGAGATTCCACTTGGCGTTGAATGAGAACTCTGATGATATCTGAAAATCCGAGGCGGATGTGTAGTAGTGTTATCCCAATCTAGCTGCCCGAGTCGGGATCCCGAGGACGGGATCAGTTCTAGAGGGGAGGATTTGTAACATCCGGGATCTAGTAGCTGGCACGTGGAATTTATTTACTGGCTTTAAGAGTTGTCTCGATGAGTTGGTAAATTCTAATTGATTAATTGCATGTGAGTTGGTGAAGTAGATTGTTATTGCGTGTAATTTTAATCGGTTGAGATAATAACCGGTCTAGTAGTAATTGGGGATTTGGGGTTATTTTAATGAGTTAATTGACATTCTAAGCCTAAGTCGTTAATTTGAAATTAATCGGGTTAACGGGTGTCTACCTAGTGATTAATGAGTACCGTACCCGTTTTAATTGAGTTCGGGACCGGAAACGTATATATAGCTTATTGTGTTTCATTCCTTCATTTCACAAAGCTTAAAAGAAATATATGTGTGTGTGTGAATCCAGCCAAGAGACCAGAGAGAGAACCAAGAGGGAGCAGCAGCCATAATTAAAAACCACCATCACCATCTCTTCAACGTGTAGCTCAAATTCGAGAAGGGAGGAAAGTGTTAAGGTTAGTAATTCACGTTAAATTCATTTATAATGATGAGCTAAGTAGTTAGCAAGTGTTGGGGTTGAATTATAACCCCTAAGTCGTGCAAAATCGAGATAAAAAGTGACCCCCGTAGCAACCGAAAAACAGAGCATGAACTGCTCTGTTCGTCGCCGCATCGCGGCCGAGCTCCCCTGGTCGCGCCCGCGATCAGGGTGAGGCGGTTAAAGGTGGTCGCTGGTAGTGGAACGCGAGCGAGACGTTAGTCGCGGGTCGGACGAGCACGAGCGTGCTTGAATGAGCCCGGCCGCGACAAGAGGGGCAGCGCGGGGTCATCGCGTCCGCGATGACTGGCCGCGATGAGGAGCCCGCGATCACGATCCCGGCCGCGCTCCTGGCCGCGCTCGTGTGTCTCGGCTTGTTGATTCATGTTGAGTTAGTGAGTATAGTAGTATAGTCATTATGAGTTCAGTAGTTAGTCGTTTCAACGTAGTTGCATTTATTGTTGCCAGGATTCGTGGCTAGACCTGGGACTTGTAGAGACTGTCGTTGATAGCGAGACTGTAGTCGTGCTTCAGGTGAGTTACTTACTTTTAAATAGAGGCGTTGTTGTTGATTACTGAGTTTTCAAAGAGGTACGTTGTTTATTATTCGGGTCCAGTGTGGACTCCTTTCATATGTTGATACTTGTTAGCACAGAGCAGAGTTCGTGGATCACGTGTATAGTCGTTGATACGCAGAGTAGAGGCCTGTTGGGTCATTCCCAACTCAGTGGACCTGACAACCCACTACTTTGTGGAGTGGGCTATGCAGGCTGTGCCGGGTCGCTCCCGATGAGGCGTCGGGCCGTTGATGCCGGCCGCATGTAGAGTTGTTTACCAGTTGTTACGTTGTGCTAACTATTTTATAAACTGTTTTAAAGTTGTTTATAGTAACTCACCAGCTTTCCGCTGACTGTTGTTTTAACTGTGGATCTCAGGTGCGAGGACTGAGGCTAGAGATACAGCGGGCAGTAGTCGGGACCCGCCACGTGGACAGTAGTTAGTGACTACTTTCGTAAGTAGTCTTGGTATTTTGTGGTTTGGCTTACTAGCCAATGATCCTTGGGTGACTGTAACATTTACTCATGTTGTGGTTGACTGACGTTACTGACGGGGGTTGGTTTCCGTCTTGTGTTGTTTTATGCCTGATGTGGATATTTAGTAGTAATTAGATGTTTAACCCTTGATGACGTTGCTTATGATTTGATGACGTGGACTGTGAGTCCTATGTGGCATTAGTCGAAAAAGTAGGGTGTTACAGGATGGGCCGCCTAGCTTGACTAGGTTTCAAATCCCTTAAAAAAATTAGTTCTGAAAATTAAAAATATCTTAGAAACAATTATGAGAATATATGATTTTGATCAAATCTTATTACTATACAAAGAAATTTAGTTATGTTTTTATACTGGAGTTTTTACTACCATAACTTAATATATATAAGTATAAATTTTTGTTCATCGTTTGAAGTTTAAAAATATTAAAATTTGAAGTATACGACAATAATAAAAAATAAAGTTTTAAAAATATCATTATGAACTGAAATGATTAGTGTCATTTTATTCAATAATTGCTATATAGTAAGATTAATTAATAAACCTTTATACTGAATTAGTAAATATAAAATTTGTTTAGAAAAGAAAATGCATTATTAAGTTAGTGTTTTTTCTAGTGAATAACTAAATATAATCAAAACATTTGTACTATAATATATTTCACCATAAGTCATGAGCAGACCTACGATGGAGGCAGTGGGCATTTGCCTCCACCGGCTAAAGTTTTTTATTATTAAATATATAAATTTAAGGTTATTTTGGTAATTTTATCCACATATTATATATAAATTATATATTTAACTCTTAATATACAAGAAATTTTTTGAATTTTGAAGTTTGTCTCATGATAAAATTTTTTTGGGTCTGTCACTACCATAAGTCAACCCACATGCTTGTTGTAATATACAAAAAATATAGCACTTTAAAAAAAATTTCAAATTAACTTAGTGTTTTTCCAAGTTTGTGACATTTCGGTCGCAAACTAGAAAATTAGGATATAAAACAATTGAATAAGAGGAGCAAGAACTCATCTTGCTGACGAGAATGAATGAATAATTTACGATGAGTAATCCTACAATGATACTCATATTTAATTCATATACCTAATGAATGTGGTGTTATAACTTATAATTATACGGTTAACATATGTTTTTAAATTAATTAATGTAATGTTATAAATATTTTATAACCAACTTATAAAGTGAATTTCTTTTGTATAATTTTTTTTAATTATAATCGGGTTGAGTCTTTGATGATATGTTATCTATTATTATATGATTTGGGTAAATTTACTTAATGACAATCTTTATACAATTGATTTCCTTTTTATTAATCATACACGTAAAAAATGTGTATTATTATTAAAAATAGTGTGAGTCTCACAACGTACATTAAATGAAAAATTAATGTTAAAAGAATATATTATTAGTAAAATTTAAAGGAATGGATGTACGACATTAATTGACAATGTAAAATATTGGTACTTTTATCATAAGTAGAGGTGTCAGTTTTTGCACATACAAAATTGTCATCTGTTTCGAATGAGCCGGCGACCTAAATACAAAATTTTTACATAATTTAAATTTTCTAAAAACAATTTGTTTAATACATTATTTTCTTGCAATTCAATTTAAAAAAATTCGCTGCAGTCTACAGATCATTTTGAACGTCTCATGCTCTCGTCTGTTTAATCCATTAGATCGAAATCGTCATCTGTTTTGTAATGATCGACACCTCGCGATAAAAGTTCAATGGCATGTCTTTTCTATCTATCTTTAGATAAGACATTTCCCTTAATATTTTAAAGTGGCCTATAACACAACATTTGCCCTTTCAAGACATGTTGGGTCAAGAATCAATTATGAGTGTTTTTTTCCCGATACTTACAAGATTCTTAATGTTGTTATAAACATGCGTGCATCCATTTATATCCAGAAAGGATTCAACAATGTCCTCATGCTCATCAATAATTATATAAATAAAATTTAAATTTGCATAATAATTTTCTTTATCAAAAAAGTATATTTAAAAACTCTTATTCAGAGGGCTTAATGCATGGTTAAGATTTAGAATTCTTCAAAAAAAAAAGTTAAATTCTACTCTCTAAACTCGATATTGATCGATGTTTATATTTCGAAAACACAAGCATACTTAGAAACTAAACACATATTGGCATCGTTTTCTCTAATTAGTTATATCTCCTTTCACAAACAAAGAAATTTGATAAAGTTAAAGGTTTTAATTAGTTTTTGTTTCACTTGGACAATTCAAAAAAAAATTTTTACCTTAGTTTTAATTTGATGTAAATTTAAAAGTCATGATAGTTAATTATTATACTTTCACAAATCCTTTTTATGATAACATGTTTATAAATTGACACTATTCATTATTATAAAAAAAGTGACGTATGGTAATGTTCGAAAAACAATAATTTAGGATGAATGAAAAATATATATGTTGGGAATTCGTATGATTTTTCATAAAAACATAAACATTAATCTTATTAACGCACAACGGAAGCTTTTAAAAATTACGAATTCCGTACACGGATCATCAAGTATACATAAGATAAGTAAATGAGAAAACAATAAAAATTCGTACCTTTGTATCCTATGACAAGAATACACGAATGAGACGCTTTCGGTATCCACCGTTGATGACACGATCGAGCGGCGCCAGGTATGCAATCAAACACACGAACAACGGGAAAACCAAACACTAATATGTGTTTTTGTTTGGTACGGTTGTACACCACAGAAACCAACCCACACCCCCACACACACATCGAATGTGTATGTGTATATGCGTTTTGAGTTTCGTGTATCACCACCAACTAACACCCTTGATTTGTGTATATCTATATATCCCTATCTCTTTGACCGTATATATATATTATATATATATATATTAATTAAAACTTTAATATAATAATATAATATATATATCCTAATAATTATCTTTATTATTTAAACCTTATATAATTATCTCTATAATTATATAGCCTTTAAATAATAATAATCTTTTATACATTATCTAATAATATATAAATGACTAGATAATTATTTATAATTATCTCTTAATTATTTGATTATAATTATCCATCCAGTTATCCAATAATTAGATGATAATATCAATTCAAATAAATGTGTCTTTTATTTAATATCAAATAATAAATAAAAGACTAGATAATTATTTAACTATCATCCAATGACAATTAAATTACTACAATATCTAATATTGTACTTTTAGTCCCCGTACTTTGAGATATAACTAATCATACATTAATTTAATCTCAATGATCATTTCGTGTCATAAACAATATCCAATATTATTTATTCAATAGTTTAATTGCATCTGCTCAGTTGTGCTCATCGGTGTGACCCTCAAGTGTTTTATGAAATCAGCCATGATGCAGTAGTAATGTCATCTTTACACACAATATACTAACAATATATAGTAGGTTAAATAAGATAGATTAAAATTTGAGTTACTAAATTTTTAAATTAACCGGAAATTTAATGGTATCCGTAACCTTATTAATTTATAAAGTGTTATTAATGAATAAATTTAATGTCCAAAATTTCACTAAACCAATAAAAAAAGAATAACTTGAGGTTTTTTATGGCAAAAAATAACATGGAGGGACGAAAACGCAAAAAGCGTGAAAACATGTTGGTTTTTTTCATAATAAACCCTTTTATTAATCAATGAAATGTTTATATGTATACATACACACGTATGTTTATATGTATACATACACACGTGTGTGTGTGTTTGGCGCGCGCGCGCGCGCACACACACACACACACACACATATTGGATTAAACGATAAGCTAAATATATCTTGAGAATTGTGAGAAACACTGTAATTCATTTTTTAACATATTGATGCATCTATTGAATATATGATTAATGATTTATAAATTCCGGATTATATAATCAACAAATCATTACCTTTTTACATTGATTAATTAGTTTTTGAATTTATAAATATTAAATAATGAATCACAAATTCAAATATAAGTGAATCAATATCGAAAATTAGTGAATCAATATACAAAATTAGTGAATCATAATGTTTCTCACACTTTTCAAGATATAATTAGCTTCTCCAATAACCTACATAACCAATTTTTTTATTTAGTATAAAAAATCATTTTTTTTTGGGATGAGTTATTATTGTTAAAAGTTCAATCCCATTAATAAGAAGCAAAAAAGCAAACTTAAAGTAATAAATAAACAATCTTATGAAAATCAAAGGGAATTAAAGTAACAAGGAAAATAAGTAAATAAATTACACGAAATTTAAAAGGATGTAACAAGATCAGGCCATTGTCCACAACTTGAGAAGTTCCACTCCTAATCAATATATAAATACTGTTAAATGAGTAAATTTGTTACATGTTGATCCTTATTTAATTTGCCACGTGTAACGTGTCGAAACTTTAATCTGATACATGTCATTACTAAAATTATATTCAAATTAAAATCAAATCAAATCCAATTCAATCTATCATAATTTAATTCAATTAACTTAATATATAATAAATCTAATCTAATAAACTTATATTTTATAGTTAGTTTACGTGATTTTATAAATACTTATTAATTTTTTTAAATTTAATACATGTGGTAAATGGCATGTAAGTATATATAAAACTTAGTTATGATTTTTATCCGTTAGATGTCAAATGTCAATCGTGTAATAAGTTGACACGTGTGAAAGACAACTTTAAAAGTTTGTTATTATCAACAGCATCATATCCTCGTCATTACTCACTATGGTGTTTTGCCGCATACATATACATGCAAGACCCAATTGCCATTAATTTAAAAGAAAAACCAAAATAAAGACAAGTTTTTTGAGCTTTTCGATTATGATATTTGTTTGTTGGAAGCAAACCAATAGTAACTTAGTAATTGTTATGGAAATACCGAAAAAGGATGTTTTGATTTATGATAAACTATATGTACGTATAAATTAATGGTGAAGTATCATTTTGACAATTAAACTTTTAGATTTTTGATTTATCCATTAAACTATTTTTTGTCTAGATTTAACCACTGAACTATTTTTTGTATACATATTTAGCCACTAACTATCGTTTTACTGATTTAACCACTGAAAATTGTTCCGATTTGGCCACTAAGTTACATATTTTGTATCGATGTAGCCATTAGTTTTATTCATTTTTCCCAAAGCAGAACATTAAACAAAAGTTTAGTGGTTACATCAGGACAATAATAGTTTAGTGGCTAAATGTGAAAAATCTGAAAGTTTGATGGTAAAAATAATACTTAACCCATAAATTAACAACAAACATATGATTTTGAATTTTTTTTCAAATTAGTTTATACACCCTGTATTATATAAATATTTTAAATAAAACCTAGTTACATAAAACTTATATAAACTCACAAATAAAAAATAAAAACATTAATTTCAGAAAAAATACAATAATATTGTTTTTGTCATGAATGTATATTTTTTTTAGCTTTGAATATAATATATACTAATTTATGAACCCATATATTATGGGGATAATCTTTAATAAATAATTGGTTACATAAAATTTATATAAATTTAAAACATAACATATAAATATTAATGATTGTAAAAAAAAATACAAGAATAATAATGTTATTCAATTGTACATAAGCCATAATGTTTATATATATATATTTTATTACAAGAAACAAAATGTATGAGATATAATTTTACTAGTTTATAAACACATGTATTACGTGGATAAATGTTAATAAATAACAGATTATATAAAATTTATGTAAACATAAATTAAAACATATAAATATTAATTATTATTAACAAAATACAATAATAGTAGTTTTATTTGTCATAATTATTATTTAATGGTAGTTACTTTTTTAAAATATTTTATTTCTAAATCTATATGTATTTAATCGATATAATTCAAAGTTTTAATTTTACATAAAACATAATGTTTATATATATTTTATTACAATAAAAAAAATGTTATAAAATACGACTTATTAATATTGTATTATTTTTACTTTTTACTTATTTAATATGAGTTTATTATGAAAAAAACAATATGTTTTCACGAATTTTGCGTTTTCGTCCCTCCATATTATTTTTTTCCATAAAAAACCTCAAGTTAATTTTTTCTTTTTGGTTTAGTGAAATTTGGACATTAGAACCCGCTTTTTCAGTTTTTAAAAACCCGGTTCACAATTTATAACCGGAGTCTAATGTCTAAATTTCCTAAAACCGAAAAGAAAAAATTAATTAACTTGATGTTTTTTTATGGAAAAAAAACATGGAGGAACGAAAACGTGAAAACATGTTGGTTTTTTTCATAATTAACCCATTTAATATTGTTTGTATACTCTTTATTTATGTTTAATATATTTTAATACCTTTATAAACACATAACAAATTTTAGTTAGACATATATATATAATTTGGATGTATTTGTATTATATTCATAATAATAACAAAAAATATTAGATAATGAGGAATGTAATAAACATTGAATAATGATAAATGTTAGAGAGTTAATGATTTATTAGTATTTATATGTTATAAAAATAATAAATTGTATTTGTCTTTTATTTTACTTTTGTATTTATCTTAATTTTGTATTTGTATTGTATTGTATTTTATCTTATATTTGTATTTATCATGACGACATGTGTCATTTATGTGTTTACCTTTATTATATAAACTAGTTTATTACCCATGTATTACATGAGTTAATTTTAGAAATTGATATATATATATATATATATATATATATATATATATATATATATATATATATATATATATATATATATATATATATATATATATATATATATATAGATTCAGGTTCAAAAAGGTACTTCTCGAAATCAAGTGCACCCGAAGGTACCAACCTTAAAAAACTTTTTTTAAACTTTTTTTCTCATAACCATGTTTAATTTAATGTTATACACATGATATATGAATTTCACATACATTCACACTTTCTGTGTCCTTAAAAATTATGTGAATGCTCAATGCATATTTATGTGAATGGTCATTCATGTGAATGGTCATTTCACACCATGTGAATGGTGTGAATGACCATTCATATGATTTTTTTTATCATTCACAAGATTTATGATGTTGCTTCTTTTGAAAAAAAGTTTTATAATGTTGTCTTATACATGTTTATTAAAAAATACATGTGAATGATCATTCACATAAAGGTACGCTGGGTACGCTGGAATCTCATAGGTACGCTGATGAACCTGATTCTATATATATATATATATATATATATATATATATATATATATATATATATATATATATATATATATATATATATATATATATATATATATATATATATATATATATATATATATATATATATATATATATATATATATATATATATATATATATATATATATATATACACATATATATGCATAATATAATAATTATATAAATAATAAAGTTTGTTTAATTTTGGTTAGTTAGTTATTAAATTAATCTATATTAGATCTACATAGATTTGAGTTGCTCTAAAATTTAAAAATAAATTCAGTAAATGACGTGGCAAAAGGAGAGAGTGGCATGTGTCAAATTAAATGAGAGCATGTCATGTGGCATTTAGTTACTTTTTTAATAGTATAGATAGATTAGTACTGTATTGTGTTTACTTTTTAAATGTTTAATATTACACTCTCCCAGTTCCAAAATAAACGTCCACCGAATAAAATATATAATTTTTATAAAAAACATAATGATTACAACATTTAATTAACAAAATGACAATCATGCCCTTAATTGCCACTCCTAAAAAACTCGACCTTAGACCAATGAATCAATCCACTTGTATCATTGAATGGCAAGCATCAAGCAACGGATTCCTCAAAAGTTAAGTAAACAGACATGAATAAATTGCATACTTAAAAATTGTTGGTTATACATATAAAAATTTTACACTATGAAATAATATTACTAAAGAGGGGACCTGCTACACGGGTTACCTCTCCCAATGACTTAAGTCCGCCCCCGCTAGCTACAAATGGCAAAAAAACACGTGAGTTTGAGTTCACAAGTGATGGATTTAACTTACATATTCTAAAAACAAAAGGTACGGACATTGATCACACTTTTAGAAATAATAAACTAGTGATGTAATTAATATTTGAGTGAACCTAAAAACGAATTTTAATACCTTTTCATTGTGCTAAGTTGATTGCATGCTTTTTATTTGGCATCAAAACAATCCCGTCATATCATTATCAAATATATGTTTCATTCTTCATGCCACATTATCCATATATGCCTGTGGAATATGTAATTTATTAATTTATTTTATAGAAATTTTGGAGTCACTGAATGTAATATCAAAAGAATCAATTTTGAAGGGGGGTTTATTCTTCCATGAACCATGGAAAAAATGCTTGACCCTCAACTCCAAAGATTCCTATTGTCAATTAATTCAAATTGCAGTTACCCATTAATTATTACTCAGAAAATTCTCAAAACTATACATTGAATAAATTATTATCATTTCATTATTTACAAATTAATCACAACCTAGTTTGTGTCGTTAGTTTCCTGCTTTAGCTTTTATATATTTTAGAGTCAATTACAAAATGATTCCTGTTGTTTGCTATAGCTTTTTATGTGTAATATAACAATTATAAGAAGGGATAATTGCGTAAAAAACCTCAAACTTGTCAGTTTTTCGTGATTAAAACCTCAAACCATTTCTCGTTGCATAAAAAATCTGAAACTAACTAAAAATCAGTAAATCAAGGTTTTATCAATGGGTACCGGTGAAAACCGGTTATTAATCCTATGTGGACCGATAAATAACCTACGTGGAATAAATTTTAATTGATAATTAATTTTAGTTTATATATAACATGAATTGTATTTATCATTTATTTTATTTTATTATAATTTTTATATTATTATAATTATTAATTAAAAAATCTTTTAAATATTGTTTGTTGAGATTTTGTAGTATTGAATTATCTAACCATAATATTATCTAAAAAGTAATTTGTTTTCAAAATTTTAGTTTAATCTTGAAATAATAATTAACACTTGTCATTAGTAGAAGATGCCACTTGGCATCATGAGAAGATAACAAATGACAATTTAGTTACTCTTTTAATAGCATTTATAGATTAGTCTCTCAAACTATTTCAACCAATTTAATCATCAAATGGTTAAAACCATTTATTGTCCTGACGATGTACGTATGTGTGACACTATAATGACTTAAATATGATATTGAACACGACTTTTAGTTGATGCCGAACCCACGTAACCTTTCAATATGCATGTATATATGCATACAATGCATTTATAAAGTTTTGTAAAAATGTTAAAAAGTATTTTAATGAGAAACTAAATCATGTGACAATTGCATGTGTGGTACAGAGATAAATTTCGGGTTAATAAAATGATAATTGTATCATGATTTGATTAATTATAAAGCTCAAATTTATATTGATATTTTTGATTTCGTAACATTTATCTAAATTTAAATATTATATTATCAATATTTATCTATGTATTAATTTAAAAAATATTTTAACATCAACCGAGTTTAAATTAAATTTAAATTTATATCCAAATCGTATATATCTTATCATATCTATATATCTAATTGAAGAATAGTTTATGTATTTATAAATTAATTAAAATATATCAAAAATAAATACATAATATACAAATATTGTTAAATATTTAAAAATAAAAAAATACATGAAATAATAAACTAGATAAATAATAACTATAACAAATACAATTTTTAATAAACTAATTTTTCTCGTGTTGTTTTTCAAACCGTTGGCATGCCATGCACCCACGGATGTGCAACCACACTGTTGTCATCTGCAGGTGCGTTTTACAGAATTCAGTTGGGCATTAGATGCAAATGATCCTCAAGTCAGAAGTCTCTTCATGTGTTTTTCATTTGCGTGCATATATGCTTCTGGAGATCGAAGTCATACAATTAATTAATTATTTAAAAATAGATTAGTTTCTCTAAGATAACTTTGCATAAATCCAACTCATACCACTTTTACTCTGAATCTGCATATATGTGCTTTAAAACATTAATAAGAAATGACCTAAGTAAGAACGTAAAAAAACGTTTGGGCATTCCATTTGGAAAAAAAAAAGTCATTCTTTGATATAAAAATTCAAAATTCATTATTTTTCTTAATAGACAAGTATCGAAATTAGAGTTAAAGTATGTAGGAGTAAAACTAAATTCTCTTTTATAGAATTTCAAACTTCGATTGTTAAGACACTCTTATAAGGTCTATCAAAAGTCAATTGGTTTTTAAGACAAAGAAAAATCGTTAGTTCTTTTTTTTGGTTGAAAAGACAATAATATTAATTATTTGTAAAGCAGATTAAAATACATCGATGTTTGATCTACAAAATATAGATTAGTAAAACTGTATGCGCGTAGCTTGGAAAATTATACATAGATAACACCCCAAAACAAGAGAAAAGCTAATTACATGAACTATGATGTATTCTTGATCTACCTTATTGAAGTTCAAATTTCTTCTACTTATATATAACTACATTTGATTATATAGAATCTGATTTTGAACCTCAAAATTTTTATGCTTTGATTAACTTCAAAACAAACACATGCATTAAGGAAACACAAAATTTATGGTTTGATTAACTTTAGGCTGAAAACAAAAACTAGATCTGAAATATATAATAAATAAATTAATCAAAAACCAATTTGTGGAAAGCCAATCCATATACTAATAAATTTGAGAAGATTATTTTAATGGAAAATTGATGTATCCTTTCAAAACCCTAGAGGGCAGATTCATTAAATATATTATAATAGGATCCAAATGAAAGACAAAGGACAACCTTATCTATTTCGTTAAATTCTATTTCCGCATTTGGTAACCCCCTACCCCTATGATACTACTATACTACCAACAATATACTATTTAATAAAATAATATAATTTATACTAGTTTAAAACTCGTGTATTACACGAAATAGTTAAATACATGTTTTTTTTTAAAATTAGTATAAATTAAAAAAATAATCATTGAAATAAAAAAATAAAATAGCAATATTATACTACTAAAAACATTATTGAAAATATATAAAGCAGATGATCAAAGAAAAAATATATAAATAAGAATAAATAATAATGAAGAAAGAAAAAAACTATAAAAATTCGGTAAATTTTTTTCTAAATCAATTACTTATTTATTTTAACATCTTCAAAACGTTTAGATTATATTTTATTATAAAACTGTCATGTTTTTATTTATTATAAAAAATATCATGTTTTTATAAATTTAATGGTTTTTTTTCATCAAACATTATTTTTTTTAATATCATTGTGATTCTCTTTTTATTTACAACTTGTTGTGTAGGTATAATTCTTGTCATTGGTGACTACCTCCTGTCGACCACCCCTTCTTTGTTATTGGCCAATGTCTCTTATCAACCAATATAATAACTCAAGAAACACAATAAGTTTGATGTTCATCGAAATCTAAATCTCATTTGAAGCATAAATTGAAATTCAATCAACAACGCAAATAATTTGATGAACACAAATCACATTCAAAATCCAAATTTGTTGAATGAGATATATGATCATAAACTGAAGATTTGCACATTTAGTTTACACTTTGAAAAGCTATAATTAACTTAGGTGTTATTTCTTTTTTAAGAGATTAAATGTCTCAAATCCAAAATCACGTCTGAAATTTAAGAGCTAGTCTTAAAGTATGAAATCTGAAATCACACCTGAAATTTAAGAGATGACCTTAAAGTCTGAATATCAAAACTTAAAACTATTAATTAAATTTTAAGTTTTAGATTAGTTATATATGATATTTAATTAATTTATCTAACTAACATACTGAAATAGTTTAATATTTACATTTTATCAAGGTGAATATTTGATATTAAAAGTAAATTAAATGAACTTATCTATATATTATAATAAATGAGAACAAATCATTGCCACATGTCATCCTTCTAGTACACTAATTTTTCATTTTCCCGCTCTTTTTCCAAAAATAAAAATGAACATTAATTTAAGTAAGATGCATATCATTTATTGATTTAATTTAAACTTTAGTATTGAAACTTATTATATTTGTTTCCTAATCTAATTGATATTACAACTAATACTCATTAAAAGTTTTCAAAATAGCAAGCTAAAATTAAAATATTTAAAAAATCAATAAAATAATAAACTTCATGTTTAAATGTCTCAGATAGTAAATAATTTTAAAAAATAGTAAAATAAAAGAATTTAATTTTAAAACAAATTTTTTTAAAAGATCAATAAACTAATTAACTTCAAATTTTAAATGTCCGAAAGAATACATAATTTTATGAAATAATAATTAAATACTTTAGTATACAATAAAATTTAAAAACTTTTTATCATCAAATCTTTATATGTTAGTTATGAAACTTTGACACATTAAAAAGATAATCATTCAAATTTCAAATGTATTTTCTTTCATAAAATTTTGTATTAATATTTTCCAAAACTTCAATAAATGTTGCAAAATGTATATTTTAAAATATCTTAATTTCGAACAATCTTAATTAATATTTGTTTATTAAGTTGACGCTAGAATTTTTGTATCAAGTTTTAATCAGTTAGACAATAAATATGTATTATTAATTAAAATATCTTCAAAAAGAAAACTTGTATATGGTTTAATGTAAGGTCTTCAACAAATTTATACACTTTAAATTAATATACATAATAAAATTAAAAATATAAAATAATTATCATTTAAAATTATTTAGTTGATTTCTATGGGATTATTGATGATAACACAATAACAAACAAAACAGAATGAAGGTCCAACATTTTTAAATCAATACTAAGAAGATAATAATTGAAATAAATCGCATATGTAAGAGTCATAAAATGCTATATTTAAATAAATAATTTAAATATAGTGAATCTTATTTTAACCGTCTTCTTTTGATTTAAACATGACTTAGAGTCATCATTTTTTACCATTGACTCAATGATTTTGCATGTATTTCATCTTTTTATTGGTATTTATTGTATCTTAATTTTTTTTTTAAAAAAAATTAAGGTTCTTAAGGGATTTCACCTTTTTATAAATATTTAATATATAACAATTTTTTTTATATCAATCCATGTAATACATGGGTATTAACCTAGTATTTGAATAATGGAATTTAGGGTTTATCACGGAAAAAACCAACATGTTTTCATATTTTTTGCGTTTACGTTTATTCAAGTTTTTTTTCCATAAAAGTCCCCAAATTTTTTTTGGTTTGGTGAAATTTGGAAATTGAAACCCAGTTTTTCAGTTTTTAAAAACCCGTTTTACTAATTATAATCGGGTTCTAATGTCCAAATTTCACTAAAACAAAAAAAAAAATTAACTTGAATACTTTTATGAAAAAAATAACATGGAGGGACGAAAACACAAAAACTGTGAAAATATATCATAATAAACCCTTTAATTGTTATAAAAGATATATATTAATTTATATATAATAAAAGTAAATTATACAAAAAAATGTAAACTAATATAATTTGATATTTAATTAATTAAATTAAATAATTTATTAATTTATTAAATTAAAAAAAATTAATTTAATTTATTAAAATAAACAATTATGTTTAATTAATTAATTTAGGTATTTTAATTATTTAAATTGAATTTAATATTTTAGTTAAATCTTAATCTAGAAAGGAAAAGTTTCAGACTTAATTAGACGAGAGTCCACCTCTTAATTTTCAGACCTAATTTCAGATGTTTTAAGTTTTTAGGTCTGAAATGTAACAAATAGTCTAAAATCACTTAAGGTCTGAAATCCAATTAAGTATGAAATATAACAAATAGTTTTAAAATAACTTAATATCTAAATTTTTAATATTTAAGACAAATTAAAATTTAAAAATGTTAAACCAAACGAGACATTCTAACATCAATGAACAAGCACTAACAGATTAATAAACCCTAAATATATAGGATAAGAACTCTCACTTGATATTGAACGAGATTTGAATTCCAAACTCTTTGAATATGTGATCCACACTCTCTCTAAAAGTAAGAGGGCGACCATTGGTGGATTCGAGGATAGCTTGGGCAAACACAGAATAGAATTGAGGGCAACAATGGTGGTGGACGAATGCAAAACATAAACAAACGGACGAACGTAGAATTGGAGACAAGGACCTAACCAATCTTCAACGAAACCTCACGGATTTTTCTTTAAGGCCAAATTCAAATGCCCAGTGAGGAGGAATAATTCGATTTCCAAATCTAGATCCATAACGGAAAGACACGATGTGATTTCTTGACTTCGAGAGGTGCAATTTGTCGTCTCTATCTTTATCTCTTCCTAGGTTACATAGATCTTCAATGTCTCTTCTCTCACTCTCTCCTAGGCTTGACAAAAAAAAGCTCATTCCCAATGGGGAATCCGAAACTCGACCTTGATTTAATCCGGGAATCCCCGCATTGAGCGGGGATGGGGACGAGAAATCTTCGATTTAAAATAATGGGGATGGAGAACATTTTAATCCCTCATTCTGGTTCTATTTTATGTTTTAATATAAATTAATATTTATATTTTTAATTTTACAATGTAAATTATTCTATACATTTTGATGTAAAATATTACATATCAATACACACACACACATTCATATAGTTTAAGATATTATTGTTTTACTTTTTATAGGTTTTATGATGGTTTTTTGTTTTAGCTTTATTCTTGATTATTAATTATATATGTAAATAATCCAAAGTATTTATACTGATTTGCATACTTCAATCTAAAAACTATTATTCATAGTTAAGATCTAACCTTTTATGAGCTTTGAAAACCTGTTTCTCAAATCCCCTGTTGAGATAGGGTCCGATGGAGATGGGGACAGAGTCCCCCCCCCCCCCCCTTAATAACAATAACAATAAATTTGTCATTTTATTTAACTTACTAATAGTTTATTTCGTGGATATTTTTAAAAATTAATTGTTTGCATAAGATACATATAAATGTGAAATTAATTATAACATATAACTATATAAACACGAAACTATAAATAACAACTAATTACAAAAATATCATTATCAGTCTATATATATTCTATATAAATTCTGATAAATGATCAACAATACTTCTTTCCTGTGATGTCACGACGTGTTATCACTAATAATTGACACGTGACACATTTTACTAAAATTTAAGATATGCAGTAAAATCAAAATCAAATCACATCAAATTTAAAATTTATTTTATTTACGATAAATTAAAATAATTTTAGTTTATAATTAATCATTAAATATAAAATCTAAGGTAAAATTATTTTTAGAAGTGGACTAAGCATTTTTATTTTACAAATTTTACAAATAGTCATCTATCATTTTTCTAAAGTTTTAAATATTAAGATATATATTAGAATGTTACTTATTTCTTTAGTATCTACAGAGATATGATAGATATAAACTGATTAATGTTGTCACGTCTTAGTTATTGGTAATGACACGTGACATCACAAGAAATGAGCATAATTACTTGTTTACTATTATTAATTTATAGATATATGTTAAATATCTTATTACCACTTCCACTAAACGAGGATCATTTGGTTCCAAAAAAAATGCCTTTATAAAGTTTAGACACGTACACCTAAAGACAACTTTATTTAAAAACATATTAGTTTATTACCCGCGTATTACACAGATATTTTTAATATATATAAAATATAATGAATTATAAGGTAAATGTATAAATATTATTATTTTTAAATAAAAAGTATATAATAATAATATTATTATTTATTATGACTTATTAATTTTATATATTTGTAGATATATATGAATAGTAATTATTTTCTTATATTTTTTAAAAATTTTATTATATTACATTATAATTAATCGATTAGTAGGGTACTATTAGATTTTATTTGATTTGATTTGAATTTAAAAGTAGATTATATTAGATTTGGATATATATAATTTAAAATTTCTTTATTATTTTTAAAACCTATAAATGACACGTGTCGATTCATGGTGATGACACGTGACTTTAACAGAATTGAGTATAATTACTCATTTAATAGTATAGATAGATATACATTAACATATGCAATCTATATAATGATAGTGGAAAGAATTTGTCTGCACATTATTATTTCTAAAAAGATAATTACACTTTATTACTTTTCTAAAATAAAAATAAAATAAAAGATAAATATAATTCATTAGTTCTAATATTTATAAAGATTGATAAATATAAAGCATAAATACAATTTATTATTTCTTATATATATGACAAATAACTGTACTTTTGTTTTATTTTTTATAGGGTGAATTACAAATTTGGTCCCTGTGGTTATAGGGAAATTACGGATAAGATCATTCTATAGAAGAAATTACAAATTCGATGTGGTTAACATTTTGTTATGGATTTGGTCCTTTGACCAGTCATTTTTTTAAAATGACCATTCTACCCTTGAGATTATTATAAATATAGGTAATTAACTCTATTTTAATTAATAACTAAATATTTTTATAATTTAATACATAAATAAAAACTTTTACAGAACCCCTACGACCCTACCCAAGTCTCTTCAAACTTTCTTCTCTTTGATACACTCCACAATACATACACCACACACTATCATTTCTCCATATCACTACAATTTGTTTTTTACCACCGAAACACCACCCCCCACCACCACTCACCACCATCCACCTCTCTCTCACCACTGCCACCACCATCACCATCTGAACTCCCTCCTTTTTTATGTCTCTCTCTCTCTCTCTCTCTCTCTCTCTCTCTCTCTCTCTCTCTCTTCTAACTTGAGAACCACCACAACCGAGTAGTTATGTTTCACATCTAGTGTCTGAAGGCTTGGAGTTTTTTCTCTAGGTCAGAACACTGTTTACTTGGTCAATTGATTGTTTTTTTTACTGAAATCGGTTACGTTGTGGTGGATTGAACACCGTTTACTTGGTCTAGTCAGGATGACTGCAATCGTCACCGGTGGTACACTTGGAATCGGGTACGCTGTGATGGAGGAGCTGGCGGAGTTAGGGACGACAGTACACACTTGCTCTCGGAATGATGTTGAACTTAACCAACGATTACAACAATGGTCAGACAAAGGCTTCAACGTCACTGATTCGTCTACGACGTTGCTTCTCGTAGTGTGCGATGATGTATAGAGAAAGAGATGGAGGAGGTAACCAACGGAGAACGGAGGAGGTAACCAGAGTGGACGGTGGTGAAGCTGTAGTTATCAACGTAGAGAGAGATGGAGAAATGTAGAGACTAGAGAGAGGGAAAGGTTACCGGAGGACCGCAATCGTCACCGGTGGATTTGTGGACTTTGTTCGGAGGCGGTGAACGACAAAATGGAGCTATTTTAATAATTAAAATGAAAATCAATTTGGATTTTGGAATTTTATTATATATTTATATGAAAAAAAATTTTAATTACCTATATTTATAATAATCTCAAGGGTAGAATGGTCATTTTATAAAAAATGACCGGTCAAAGGACCAAATCCATAACAAAATGTTAACCACAGACATCGAATTTGTAATTTCTTCTATAGAATGACCTTATCTGTAATTTCCCTATAACCACAGGGACCAAATTTGTAATTTACCATTATTATTATTATGTATAATAAAGGGAAATATCAAATGTCACGTGTCACCTCTGCGTTCACCAAAAAGATAATCACAACTTATAAAAAGTAAAAGATAAATACAATTTAATATTTTTAAAAAAGATAAATATACTCTATTTTTTAATCTATAAATAATAAAAAAATAAACACAATTATTAATTTTGTATGTTTTTATTTTTACTCATATACATTTTATATAAATAAATTTAATTAAAAATATCCACGTAATACGTGGGTTATAAACTAGTTATATATAAAAAAAGGATCCATTTTTCTAGCATTTGAGATTTGTTTAATGTCATTACATTTTATTGAATTCGAGTTCTGATTTACTGATATCTTGAAAACTTTAAAGATTATTTTAGTGTTCGGTTCATAACGCAAAACCAAACACCCTCATAAATGATAAAATGGTTGGTTATTTCAGACATTTAATAGAAAACTTGTGCTTTTTAAAACAGAGAAAATAAACAATATCACATGTACGACTACGATACAATTATTACACTAGTTACAAGTACTGAAATTGATCGACGCACATATTCTAATAAATCTAAACATATTTTGATAGCCCAAAAATAATTTGAAACAATATCCACATTTAGTTTGTTAGGGTTCAAATAATTTCACACGATTCATATATAAAATTTTTAAATTTTTCAGAAAGTGAGGATTTTGAATCCTTTTGTTTATGGATTTCAAAATACTCCCGACTTATCAAAAGAGTATAAAATGAATTTTATAAAATTTTTGAGATTCAATACCATGAATTAATTTAAATCCAGCAAACAAGAGGAATATTATTCATATGAATCCACAATCCACACTGAGCTAGTTCAAACCGATGATTCTCATACAACTTAACATGGTTTGGTAGTTTTTGGCTTCTCTTTTCTGCCTAAATCCATATGCACATTTATAAGTTTGTAGTGTCTCGATTTGGAAGGGGAGTGAGTGTTTGTGTTGGGCCAAACTCGGGCATTTTAGTCGAACATGGTAACACGATAAAAGAAGGTTTAATGTTGGTCGGGAATTGCTTTTATCGTTTGGTATTGGTAAAATCGATCGATATAAAACAAAGCATCACCACCTAATTTCACATATTGCATTTTGACATTTTGTATCAGCCCTACACAATACCTTACACAATACCGATCCCGACGTTCTCGTTCTATATGCATCCATCCTTTGATTATTTTGAACAGGGCAGACTCACACTATTGGAAGGGATAACATGTGAAACGAGTACTGATAGACACCGATTTGAGATGGTGGGTCTCCGAAGATGATAGAAGGAAGAAACAGAGAGTTTGGAGCAATTTTCATTTAATTAATTCCAAAACCAATGCATTACAATAATTTAAATATGCAACTGAAACAAAAATGCTATAGAAAATTAGTAACATAATGGGAAACGTGGACCTATCCTAGTAGTGGAACAATGCATGCAATTACTAAGTCAAACAACTAACTGGAAATGCTACTTGAGATTCGGTAACTTTCTTTCTTGCACGTGACTGGCTGTGGGCTTAATCCTTGTAACGAGATGGCAGTCGGGTGTCTCGCTTGGGCCTGGATGATGTTGCTGTTGGGCTGCAAGATTGGGCTACATCATGATGTTTAGACGTATCAATTACTCCCCTCTCGAAGCATCACGAAACATAGCAAGTGGCTCCCGAGTTGAAGCTGCCAGGTACGACCAGCCCATCGAACAAGAACTTCTAATAACCAGTTGTATTTTGGCGATGATCAATGATCTCTGCTGGTAAGGCACCAGTGTCAACGTGATGTGGTTTGATCGGTAGCACTTCTATGTTTGTTGGTGGATCGCCAAAATATTCTTTAAGTAACGAGACATGGAAAACGGGATGGATTTGTGATCCAGTAGGAAGTTCCAGTCGGTAAGCAACTTCACCAACACGCTCGAGTACTTTAAAGGGGCCGTAAAATCGCTTGCTTAACTTCTTGCTTTGGCGATCATGAACGCTAACTTGATGATAATCACGTAAGCGTGAGTAAACCATGTCGCCTACATGAAAGACTTTGTCGATTCGATGTTTGTTAGCTTGATTTATCATACGTTGTTGCGTCGACCACTGCCAATGTACCTTTAATCGAATCAAGGACCCGGTTGTGCTCCGCCAATGTGGAATCAATGGTCACATTTTTTGAGTTACCAATCACATAATCGGCCATAGTCGGAACGGGCCGTCCATAAAGTGTTTGAAAAGGTGATGTGTTGATTCCACTGTGGTAACTAGTATTGTACCAGAATTCTGCAAAGAAAAGAAATAGAACCCACTGGCTTGGATTATCACCGGCAAAACAACGTAAGAAGGATTGCAAGCATCGATTGACAACTTCAGTTTGGCCGTCCGTTTGCGGGTGGTAGGCAGTCGAATGTAGCAAACGTGTTCCCAATTGTTTAAACAATTCCGTCCAGAAGTTGCTAAGAAAAAGAGGGTCGCGATCGGTGATTATCGATTTTGGCAGCCCATGAAGTCGATAAATTTCATGCAGAAACAGCTTTGCGAGTGATGGTGCAGTAAAGTGGGTCGGCAACGGAATAAAATGCGCAAACTTTATCAAACGATCAACAACTACCCACACAACGGTCTTACCATTTGACGGGGGTAAGGATGTTATGAAATCCATAGATATGTCCTCCCACACACGTGCAGGTATTGGTAAAGGTTGAAGGAGACCATATGGACGATGTGTCGGGTACTTTACCTCTTGACAAATTTTGCAATTTTAAACATATTCCATCACCTCCTTTCGTAAGCCCTTCCAAAAAAATATTGCGTTTAATCTGTTGACGGTGGCCTTAATACCTGCGTGACCACCCAAAGGTGTCGAGTGGAATTCGAATAATAATTGGCGACGAAGTGAAGAGATATCAGGAATGAACAATCGCCTGTCAACATAGAGTAAACTGTCATGGATAGTATGGTTTGGAAAGGCCTCAGGCTTGCTCAAAACATCTTGAAAAAGTTGCTTTCCCAACGCTGAATTAGAGTAAAAATCATGCAATATATCAAGCCAAGCAGCTCTTGGTGATGAAACAGCCAAAAACTCAGCTGTTGGCTTGCGACTAAGCGCATCGGCCACCTTGTTTTTTTTTCCCCGGTGTGTAATGTATCTCAAAGTCATAACCGAGTAACTTTGTCGCCCACTTTTGTTGTTCCGGCGTTTGTATGTTTTGCGACAAAAGATGCTTAAGACTCCGTTGGTCGGTGAAGATGCGAAATGGGCGTCCAAGAAGATACTGCCTCCACTTTTTAACAGCTTCCGTAATGGCAAACAGTTCACGGACATAAGTGGATGCCGATTGCATTTTTAGTGATAGCTTCTTGCTAAAAATTGCAATCGGGTGGTTCTTTTATGATAGAACTTCCCTGATACCAACTTCTGAAGCATCAGTGGTAACATCGAAAGGAAGCGAGAAGTTAGGTGTGGCCAGAACAGGCAGTGAGACCATTGCTTTCTTGAGGGAGTTGAATGAATAGAGTGCGACGTCTGGAAATGCAAATTGTGTTTCTTTTAAGAGGTCCGTTGAAGGTGCTGCAATTGACGCATAATCCTTGACAAACCGCCTGTAATATCCTGTTAACCCCAGAAAGCCACGAAGGGCAGTCAAAGATGACGGTTTAGGCCAATTCTGCACTGCTATGATTTTTTCACGGTCAACGGAGACACCAACTTTTGAAATTAGATGACCCAAGTATTGTATTTCCCTTACTACAAAAACAAATTTTGAAAGTTTTGCGAAATAACAATGCTTTGTTAAGGTATCAAAAACATGTCGCAAATGGACGATATGATTCTCAAGAGAGGTACTGTAAATGAGAATATCATCGAAAAATACCAGAACAAACCTCCGTAAAACATCGCGAAGAAGATCATTCATGGTAGCCTGGAATGTCGATGGAGCATTTGTAAGGCCAAATGGCATGACCAAAAATTCGTAATGGCCATCCACAGTACGAAAAGCAGTCTTGTGCGAATCCGAAGGTGCAACTCGGATTTGATGGTAGCCGACTCTTAAATCAATCTTAGAAAACACCGAAGCTCCATGTAACTCATCTAAGAGTTCATCGACAGTAGGGATTGGAAAACGGTCCCGAATGGTGATTTCATTTAAGGCGCGATAATCGACACAAAAACGCCAAGTGCCGTCTTTTTTTACGAGCAAAACGGGTGAAGAATATGGACTTTGACTCGGGCGAATGATACCATCTCAAAGCATTTCAGCAATTAGCTCCGACATGATTTGTTTATGATAATGCAGATATCTATAAGGTTTGACATTGACAGAGGGTGCATTGGGTAATGTGGGAATGTGATGATCATTGGAACGATTTGGTGGTAGAGAATTGGGTTGGTTAAAAAGCCTGTTGTGAGTACGAAGCAAGGACTCTATCCTGGGATCAAGTGTGGGTACTGTTATTTTGGATGGTGATATGGGTGGTGGGTGGTGACAAATCAATGCATGCATGGAGGCTACAGCATCTTTGCGCATCAAATTTTGAAGGCTACTTCGTGAAACAGGTGTTGCAATAGGGTCGCTACGTAAAACTACTGTTTTCCCATTCCATTGAAATGAAATTTGAGGGATAGAAAAATCAGCAATGATAGGACCAAGTGAGCTTAAGCAAGCGATACCCAACACAATATCTGCACCTTCCATAGGAATAACAAAAACTGGAACTGTGAATGCATTACCTCTAAGTTGAAGCTTGAGACTGGGGCAAAAGGAATCACAATGCAGGAACGAACCGTCTCCGATCATAACTGGAAATGATGGTATGGAGTTAATCGGCAATGTGAGGAAAGAAGCAACAAGCGGTTGGACTATGTTATGTGTACTTCCCGAGTCCATGAGAACCGTAACTGGGTGTCCATGAATATGTCCCGTCATTCGCAAGGCTTTCAGAGAGGCAAGGCCCAATAAAGCGGCATTGAAAAGTGATAAAAATTGTGAACCTGAAGTAAGGTCTGGTGGGATTGTGGTTTCAACTAGAGAGGGTTCGACTTCTGGATTAACGACCTTGTAGTCGACTATGGAAACTGGAGTTTCGACAATATCAGGTGTGAGAGAATCTTCGTTGTCAATGATCATGAGGAATTGGGGTGGGTTACATTTGTGGCCGGGGTGGTACTTGGCTGGACAACGGAAACATAATCCCTCGGCGCGACGTTTTTGTAAGGCTTCTGGTGATAGCCGAGTGAAAGGAAGGGCGGTGGTTTGTGTTGGTGTAGGTAAAAGGGGTGGTTTGCTAGATGTGAGTGTCGGGGCAACGGTTATAGGACGTGGGTTTGGTGCGGGTGGGTGGAAGAAATTGCGTGGCGTTGGTTGGAAACGGACACGAGAGGTGGCCGCGAGTTTCTCTTCAATTAGCTTGGATAGGCCATAGGCATGGTGTAAGGTGCGTGGGTTATGGAGTGAGAGCTCAGATTGTATTTCGGTTCTATGACCGGAGATAAAACAATTCAGCAAAGCGTCACCAGATAGTCCAACAACGTAATTTCTTTCTATCTCGGTTTGGTATGCCGAAATAGTGGTGGATTGACGAAGTTTGAAGAGGGTAGCTTGATGGTTTTCATAAGATGAGGTTCAAAAGCGGAGTGCCATTGCGCGAGTGAATTCTGGCCAGGTGGTTAAAAGATTGTTGTTGGATAGATGTTTATACCAACTAAGGGCATCGCCGGTAAAATAAAAAACCGCAAAATTGAGTCTCTGGTGGTGGGGAATGTTGTAAAATGTGAAGTAATTATCAGCTTGAAAGATCCAATCAAGAGGATTGGAACCATCAAACGCAGGTAGGGTGATTTTCGGGGGTCGACCGACATTTGGAGGAGGAGGCGGCGGGGGTGGTGGAGGAGTTTGGTCATCGACTTTGACAAGGTTGTTGACAAGGTTTGCAGTGGTTTCGATTTGGGTAGCCATTTGGTCAGAAAGATTATCGATTTTGACATTGGTAGATTGTGAAACAGCGATAAGTTTAGGTCATTTGTTCGATCATGTTGGCCATTGCTTCTTCATTGGAAAGGTTTTCACGACGGGGAGGAATGGTGAGACGACAACGAGAGCACCAATTGATAGACACTGATTTGAGATGGTGGGTCTCCGAAGATGATAGAAGGAAGAAACAGAGAGTTTGGAGCAATTTTCATTCAATTAATTCCAAAACCAATGCATTACAATAATTTAAATATGCAACTGAAACAAAAATGCTATAGAAAAATTAGTAACATAATGGGAAACGTGGACCTATCCTAGTAGTGGAACAATGCATGCAATTACTAAGTCAAACAACTAACTGGAAAATGCTACTTGAGATTTGGTGACTTTCTTTCTTGCACGTGACTGGCTAACGAGATGGTAGTCGGGTGTTTCGCTAGGGCCTGGATGATGTTGCTGTTGGGCTACAAGATTAGGCTGCATCATGATGTTTAGACGTATCAAGTACGCTGTAACATTCCACTTATAATCACATGCAACTTTCATAATCATGCTACGCAATCATCATGCAAACTAAATATTACATAAATTAGACTAAAACATACAATCATACAAGTCTACTAGTCTAGCACTAACCGTGCTACAAGTGTTATACTATTTGGCTGTTACATCAAAGTTAAAATACATAATGCTACCCAAACTATACATAATACATAAGTAAATACCACTAATTAAGAGTGATGTGGTCTAGATCCTCCTGATTCGAGCTTGAACCTAATTAGAAGGTCCCATGTTGTTCTTGTATTTGCCTGAAAAATTACAAGTCATTGATGGCAAACTAAAATGCTTAGTGAGTGAGCACGCAATACTATTACACAGTGTGCTTAACGTGTCACTATATGCAATAAAAGGGTCCGGACAATATGATGCTAGATGCGCGATTAGCTAAAATATTATTAAACTATTACCCATATTGAGACAAATAACAATAAATTACGATGATGATAATACCACATACACGCATTTTGTAGAGATCAACCACGTACTGGCTAGCTACGAGTAAGCAACATGGGTATTGTCGGAGTGCACTGCTATATGTGCTTGCCATCAGGTAAATTAGCACAATAATGCTTAATTTGACACCCAATACTAAATAAGAGTAATGGTGTGAAGCTTTTTCAAGAAAGTAGTAAGTTATGCAAGAAAAGCTGCAAGTATATAGAAAACGTTTGTTAAGTATGTGATTCTGTTAGAGAATCAAAAAATCATGTTGGATAGCTCTTATAAGCTGTTTAATTTTAAAGAAATGTTAAATGAAAGCTAACGCTGCAGTAGAATTCTCAAATTACATAAAACACGGTAAAACTTAAGATCTACTGCTCACAGTATAAAGGATGCTTGCTTATGCAATGATGTTGTGAAAAGACGTATTGTAATATGCTCTAATTAGGTGAATCCTGCTTAGGCTGGTACTCGCTCAATTATGCTTCACTAGTTCACTTGATTGCAATTGAAATAAGGCACTGTAAATATTGCAAATGATATTGTTGTATCATGCTCAATATGTATTATGCTAAAGCTTATTGCATTAAGGGTTATTTTAGCAAACTTGGGGTCCTAAACTTCAATAATGTCAAATTTGAATTTGGGATCCGAACTTCGGACTATGATCCAATATTGTTGAACTTCGGATGGTTTCATGTGAACTTCATATCACTGTCTGAATCAGAACACTTAGCTTCAAATGGAATAAAGCAGTCCAAACTTCAGGTCAAGCTCTATCTGAACTTCAGATCATGGGGCAATCTGAACTGCAAAATTTCTTATCAAAATTAATTTGACATGAAGTTAAGGTCATCCGAACTTCGGATCTAGGAGTGATTTGAATTTCGGATCCTTCACAGGACTGGACATCAACACTTTTAGTTTATAGTTTTTTCAACTTTTGTCCAAATGAAATTTATGCCAATTTTGCTTCTGAAAACTACTTATAAACATCTGATATATTGTTTTGCAATGTTCTATACACAATTAATTTGATGTTTATTATACAAATTTGAGCCGAAATAGGTCGAAATTAACACTCTATGATTGCACAATTCACACACACACACAAATTCATATTGACTAACATATATGTTAAATTTAAAGTTGAAATCAATTGCTACAGATTTAGTGTACTCCTAGTTAAACTTTCCAACTCATAACTAAAACATGCATCAACTATTTCATATTCAATGTTCAAATCGGTTTTTTTCATGAACCATGACAATTCTTTGGGAAAAATCCAATAAATACAAATCTTACATCAAAATAAAGCTTGGATTCGTATATAGTTTTTTTGCAATAATTTGAATTTTTGAATTGGGACGCAACGAAATATTGTGCAACCGCTCCCTTTAAAACTTTTTTTTTGTACAGCAGAATACACACACACTTGTCTAATCTTATTTCTAGATCTACACATTCGTCTACAATGAGACTCGAACTCGTATCATTGGGGTCTCCTCTAACACCGGTCTCCTTAGAACTTAGGTCTGCCACTAGTTCTGATTGAAATTATGTCGAAAAACGACTGAAACTGAAATCCATATATACATTTGTTGACAGTTATTTGTTATTTATTGTTGTTAGCTAACTACTTAAGTTAATAACATTTTCGATTGTTAGCTCATTTTCATATTTGACTTATTCGTCTTGTTGGTTGTTGCTACTTAATTATTCTTAATCACAGATCTAATTTTTTTTTTTATAGAGATCGGTTTTAAGACCGTCATGCTATTATAAAAAGTATAAAAAATTCAAATATTACATAAATTCACTTCAATAAAGAGCTTATTGTGTTTCGTTATATAAAAAATAAAACATAAATACATTTTTTTATTTTTAAAATCTAAAAACATTTTGTTATTTTTAAAATCTAAAAGTGTTAATAAAATAATTCACAAATTAACGGTGATCATCATTTTTTATTATCTAATGACTGTCATTATAATCTTTTTAATATTTTTCAATTTATTAGCTTATTTATATTCAAATTAAAAATAATCATCATATTCTTGTACTTTATATATATCAGTTTTAAATTAATATACATACATGTTATGTAAATATTTTTTTTATTAAAAATATCTACGTAATACATGTCTAAAAATTTTAAAGTAATTAGTAAAAATATATCTATAATGTTTTGATTAAAAAATAATTTATATATTAATTTATCATATTTTATATGTTCATTAATATGAATCATTAATTGAAATTCGATCTAAATCTAAAGCTTATGTTATCCATACTTATGTATCAAATTTAAAAAATTATTTTGTATGTTTATAAATTAATAAAGATATATTAAAGTTAAATATGCATTATATAAAAAATATTAAACTTTTAAAAAGTATAAGTAAAAGTAAGTGGTAAGAATACATTTCATAATATTTTATTTATTATAATAAATTATATAAATATTATGTTTCGTATAAACTAAAATATCAATTTATATATGTTGTAATGGTCCCAAACAATAATCAAACACTCATGTAATATAAAATGATGATTTAAGCAAGTAAAAACAAAGACAATGAAATCACTATATCAATGTCAATGAAGAGAATACAACCGCCGTTTTTTCAATATAATATTCAAATGTGAAAAGTGATGAAAGACACAAAATCCTAGGCGGAACATCCATTTTATTACCTAGGATAACTTTGAGGAGTTTACATAACATACCCCTCAACTTTTTAACTAAATGAAAAGATTACAAATAACGAAATATTAATACACGGAAATAAATTAAACACAACTATTACAAAATGAATCCACATGATTGAAATTATATATAACTAACAATCTCCTCCTTTTCAATCACTGGGAAGTTGGAGACTCAATCAATTGAAGTTCTAAGACCCAGTCTCACATCAAACCTTCTAATCACCTGACGCATGTGTAATCTGTCATTGATGAGTTCAACTGCTTCTTTGATAATTAACCCTTCCTTTGGACGCATACGAAGTTCGCTGTGCTCTTTCTTTTCGTCCTCCGCGAGGCATTCATTCAACTTTTCTCTGGTTAAACGTAGTGTACCATCGGAATAGTGGGAATCTCTTCGAATCTCATTAATCTCTTATCATTCTTTGCATTCAGATACACTACACCATGCTCAGGTTTTAACAAGACTTTGTAGATAGGTTGATGATCGATTATTGGGAAGCTTTGGTCTGGAGGAGTCAATCCAACTCTTACAAAATTGTTCACGATGGCAATCTGAAAATCTTTGATGCACATCACGATCGATTGTCTGTTCATACATCAAACAAGTGCGCACAGAGCATTTTCAATCGGCTTTGATACTTTCATTATTCTGGCCAGCTTGTTTTGCATGAACTCTATGTCATCGAAGGTCATAAAATCTAGCTCCGGCTCGTTTACTTCGTGAAAACTCGAGCTCTTTTATATGGCGTTATTCTCAGGACCATTTTGATTTTAGACTTGGACCATACCAACTCTTTCTTTCTGTGCTCTCTCAACATCATCTGCTTGTACTCTGCTTGCACCCCCTTCGAACGATCATGAAGTTCCATAAGGAGCCTTCGGCTGTAGTTGCCTGGGTTCTTCATGAAGGCTACTCTGAATCGGTCTTCGAGGAAAGGTTTGCAAATGTCATCTAAAGACATCTTCGAGAGGTGAGCTTTCAAACCCCTAGTTTGGCCACGATCTACTTCAGCCTCGTTGACATGTAAAAGATGACAGACTTGTTCTTGATGAGTGTTAACAAGCTGTCTTTTCTCATGAGGTGGCAATTCAGGCACATGACCTCTAGAGAGCCAGTACACCTAGCTTGCTTTTGATTCATCAATTGTGGCTTCTGGCTCGGGTGCACTGGTTTGAAAGCAGTCTAGTGTAGTTGTGGTTTGGACTGGTGGCTGAGTGGTTTCTTGGAGTTGAGGGAGTGGATGGATTGGAATTCAGATCTTTAGGGATGTGGGGTTAGGGGCTGGTTGAGAGGTAGTCAGTGCAGACATTGTGGGGGCCGAGTTGTTTCAGGATGTGATTCTGTTTCTGGCTTGGATGGCTCATTTAAAAAGACAAAGGATGATGAGGTGTCGTTGGAGTTAAGTATGATCAACTCAAGTTCAGGTTCTGCCGTACGACCCTCATAAAGTACCAATGCCATTGAGTCATCAACCAGTTGTCTCTCTGACCCCTTTGGGTCTTCAACTATAGGTTCCGAACCTTCTTGTTCTGTACTCAACCCCTGATACCCTTCTGTCGTCCTTTCAGAGCAACAACTTGCGGCTGCTACATACTCAGCTTCGGCTGTGGATGTGGATACACAGTTCTGCTTTTTGGAAGACCAACTCACTGGTTTGTCACCCAGAAACTGAATCCCACTTGATGTGCTTTTCCGGTCTACCTGCAACTTGCAAAATCTGCATCTGAAAAGTAGGTAAGATCGAAGTTGGTTCCCTTTGGATACCAAAGACCAAGATCGGGTGTACCCTTAAGATAACGAAATATGCGTTTAACCGTAGTAAGGTGTGATTCTTTTGGGTTGGCCTTAAAACAAGCACAAAGACATGTAGAAAACATTATATCCGGTCTGCTGGCCGTAAGGTAGAGTAAGGAACCAATCAACCCTCTGTAAATTGTATTATCGACACTTTCCCAGCAGGATCAATGTCCAACTTACAGTTTGAAGCCATGAGAGTTGCGATAGCCGTGCAAGAGTCTAACTTATACTTCTCGAGAATGTCAAGAGTATATTTCGACTTGTTCATAAATATCACTTCTTCAAGTTGTTTGACTTGTAATCCGAGGAAAAAATTCATTTCCCTCATCATACTCATCTCAAACCTAGACTCCATTAGGGATGAAAAATCCTTACAAAACTTAGGGCCAGTAGATCCAAATATAATATCATCAACATAAATTTGGACTAGCATTATATGTGGGCCTTCCCTTTTTGTGAACAGAGTTGTGTCCACCACACCCTTACTAAAGCCGAAAGAAGTAAGAAAGTTCGAGAGGCTGTCATACCATGCCCGAGGTGCTTGTTTTAAACCATAGAGAGCTTTATCTAACACATAAACATGGTCCGATTTATGTGCATCAATTAAACCTTGTGGTTGTTCAACATACACCTACTCGTTTAGTTCACAGTTTAATAAAGCGGTCTTGACGTTCATTTGGTACACTCTGAAGTATTTGTGTGCCGCATACGCCAAGAAGATTCAAATAGCTTCAATCCATGCAATTGGAGCGAAGGTCTCGTCATAATCAATGCCTTCTTACTGTCAGTAGCCTTTAGCGACTAGTCTCGCTCTGTTTCTTACAATAATGCCATTTTCATCTTGTTTGTTCTTGAAGATCCATTTGATCCCGATTATAGATCGGCCTTTTGGTTTGGGAACTAACCGCCATACTCTTAGCTGTTCAAACTGGTTGAGTTCTTCTTGCATTGGCACTATTAAGTCAGGGTCTTTCAAGGCTTCATCCACACGAGCAGGCTCAACCGTACTAAGAAATGACAAAAAGAAACATTCATTAGCAGATGCCCTTCAAGTTTGAACCGCAGTGGAAATATCACCAATGATTTGTTTAGTTGGGTGATTATGGGTCCATTTTGTTTCGTGTGGCAGGGGTGAACGTGAGGGATGTTCAGTGGTTGGTGTGGGGATGAATGATGTGTTCTGATCAATGGTTTCGAGTGAGGGCAACACTGATTCCGATTCAGATTCTGGAGGATCTTGTAAAGGGATAATGTTTGATACAATATGGGAGGGTATTATGGGAGAAGATTCAACTGGTGGGATGTTTGTGGATGTTGTGGAAGGTAGAGAAGATGGTGGAGGTGTAGGAATTGGTGGATCATAAAGTGGTAGATGAACAGTTGAATCTGATGAAATTGTTCTAACTGCAGAAGTTGAAATAGAAGAAGAATTAACATTAGGACAAAAAATTCAGTATAAAAAGGATCAAATAAGTTTATTAAATTAGAAGAAGAGAAAGGGGTAGGTTTAGAAGAGTCTCCAGGAATTTGAGTAATGCGAGGTCCTGATTGGTCAACTTCCGGAGCCATTTCAGCCATTTCATCGAATGTGATGTTCACACACTCATTGACTGATCTGGTGCAAGTGTTGTACGCGCGATATGCCTTTGAATTGGATGAGTATCCAATAAATATCTCTTCGTCTGCTTTCTCATTAAATTTTCCAAGGTTGTCCTTGTCAATGAGCACATAGCACCTTCAACCAAAAACTCGTAAATAATTGATATAAGGAACTTTATTTAAGTAGATTTGATACAGAGTTTTGTTAAAGCGCTTATGAATGATTGAGCGGTTTTGCGTGTAGCAAGCTGTGGACACGGCTTCAGCCCACAAGAACGGTGGTAGCTTCAAGTAGTTTAGCATGGTGTGAGCAGCCTCCACAAGGGTGTGGTTTCATCTTTCAACGATACCATTCTGTTGAGGTGTTCGTATGACTGGGAACTGATGATGGATGCCTTTGGATCGCAAGAAACTTTCTACTACCGAGTTCTTGAATTCTGTGCCGTTGTCTGATCGGATTGATTGCACTGACAGCTACTGTTGGGTCTCGACACTCTTGATGAAATCGATGATTTCTTGAGCTGTCTCATCCTTGGATCGCAAGAACTTAACCCAGGTATATCGTGAGTGTTCGTCAACGATAGCCAACACATACCGCTTCCCATTTATGCTTTGAGTTCGCATAGGACCACATAAATCCATATGCAGCTTTGATGCCAACTTGTTCATATTTTCGAAGTTTAAGTGAGATAGTCTTCGATGCCATAACCATGAGTCCTTTGAAGAGGCTTTAGTTAGCAGACAGATGCTATCCTTTACCATTAGCTTAGCTACATCAATGGTGTAGAGGCTTAAGTTTCGAGAACCAGTTATGATTTCATTTCCGTCTCCGCTCTTAACACTGCAACTTTTAACCCTAAACGTTACTTCTAATCCATTGTCACAGAGTTGTCCTATGCTAAAAAGATTATGTGATAACCATTCGACATTGTCAATGTTCTTGATGACCAGATTGTCTAGAACCAAGTCACTGTATCCCTTTATCTGAGCGTGATTGTCATTTCCGAACCTAACCGTTCCACAATATTGTTCTACTATGTTGCACAACAAATCTTTTCTCCCAGTCGTGTTCTTGGAGCAACCCGAACCCATATACCATAAGGATTTTGCATGTGATATGAATTGTGTTAAGCTTATGACTTGTTTAGATCAAATATCAGGAAGGTGAAATGAATACATGATGATTAAGCGACATGCAAACCATGTTCTGAACCGAATTGTTCAGAAAACATGGTGAGCTAAGAACGGGGTCTGAACTGTGTGCACAGGAGCCAAACACATCAGTTTTTGTACGAAGTTGCACATAAATCATTTCAAGAAAGGACGGGTCCTATTCAGAGTTAACTAGAAGCCATCTCTTTGAGGTGCAGGTCTTGTTCTGAAGTAACCAAAAACCATCTGCATTAAATCACACGACTTTGGGTACCCATGTTAGGATGGGTCCGTTTTTGTTAGGAGTTCCAGATACATAAATCAAATTCACAGTTTTAGGAACCCATATTGCAGTTTTGTGTGATCCAGATGCAGAACCTTTTGGAACCCATTTGTATGTGGATCCAACTGGCTTTGAAACCTTACGTGGTAAAGTTACCTTTGGTTTGGGAGTTTTTGAAATCTATTTTGTATTTGCCTTTGGTGTAACGATAGGCAAAATACATGATTCAATTTTCGATGAGGCCAATGATGCACTGTTTTTCTTTTTACGAGTTCGTTATTCTGGATATGACACATACTTATTCATTTTCAGGTACTTGACGTCTAAACTGAGTAGGACATAAAGTAAAAATTTCTACAAATGAATATTTCAAACACGATTTCAAATCCGTTAAAGTACAATTATTATTTTTTGAGATTATATTCTCCCTATCACTAGAAACAAACACACTTGGCATTACAACCTTTTTCACAAAAAAACTGGAAAAGTCTTGCATTGTCGTTTTGGGAACCCTTCTTATATGATCTGTAGGTACAAAACAAGGAGAGTCAGTAATTTTGGAAGACTTGGTTTTAGAGAGATTTCCTTGGTTAGCGGGTTTCTTTAAGGACTTTGATTTACTCTTAGTCTTCTTGGAAACCGTAGTTTTTGAGAGTTTAGAACACTCACCTTTGGGATTGTTTAAAGGAGCTTCAATTATGGTTTTACCTTTGTCAGGTGATGTATTTAGGACATTGGCAGGAGGAGAGTTTTTGAATCTTTTAAGTGAGAACTTAACATTCTAAAATTGTGTTAAACCGTTCTTTGTAAATTGTTAGTTCTATACTTAGTTCAAAAATTTGTTTTTCCAACTTTTCCTCGCTTGTGAGAAGAGCTCCTTGATAGGCAAATGCTTTCTCACGAGCTTTCCTTAATTCCTCTTCTAAAACTTTGATTTTATGTTGAAGAACCGTTGTAGGAATATAGAGATGAGGTATTGGTTTAACCGGTTTGACTTTCATTTCTGTTGCTGAATAGCTAGCGAAGAAATCATCCTCAAGAGTGGGTACCTTCTAAGGATAACTGTCATTTAACTTTTCATATGTAAAAGAAATATTTCTATTTTCCTTTTGATATCTCTTCTCCTCGTCTTGGGTCATGACAAATTTCGATGAGTGATGAAAGAAGGCTTGATACCCGCGTCCCATATATACCTTCTATCAAATAACATTGGTAAAACTGATTGGATTTTTTCAAAAACTTACGATTTTTAAAACCGATTCCTTCTTTGGAATGATAAAACCTAGTTTCTTTTGGTTAATTTACATGAATAATTTGTGCAGTATGACCCTGTTTTAGAAATTCATCATCAAGGGTTTTGATTGGTGAGTACAAACCTATTCTTTTTTTTCAATCATTTTAAACTTACTCTCGTTTTCTAAGTTTTCCACGTTTAAAGACTCTAAGCGTTTTCTAAGAATATATATTTTTGACTTCAAGGAACCCTTTTCCTCAGTAATTGTATCAATACAATTCTTAAGTGAAGTGTTCCTATCGTCAGCCATTACTTTTTCACGTAAAAAGGTTTTGACCAGATTATGCTCGTTTAACATGTTCTTCTCAAAGGTGTCAGATGTTTTTTTAGTGATTGAACCAATTGTTCCGCTTTGACACACTTTTCTTTTTCAGCATTATATTTTGCTTCTAACTCAAGCATTTGTGTGTGCCATTTACATTCATTCTTTACAAATTTAGCATTTAAAGACTGATGAAAGTAAAGAGGGTGTACCTCATTTGCCTTAGATTTTGATGTGGAGCATTCCGAATCCCCGGTCTTGCCCATCAGACAGGCTGTAGTTTCTTCAATGTGTTTCCCCTCTACAGACTTGTCTGATTCGGTGTCGGAGGGAGTGGTACAAACCGCGGACCCAAGTCTCTCAACCATCCGGCCCCTGTCTTCCTCATCATCAGACTCGTCATCAATCTAGTAGTCTTCCTGGGCTACAAGGGCCATAGTATCAGCCCTCTTCTTCAAGACCTCTACCTTTCGTTCATAGTAGCCTATGTCACTCTATTTGGGCTCATCAATCCTTGACCGGTCATCTCTTCGTTCCGGTCTCTTTTCAGCACGGCGGGAGTCCCGGCTTTCCTCACATCAGCGAGTCTCCTGCTTGTCATCATCCCTTCTATCGTCAAGGCTTTCATAGCGGCGATCATGTCGATAGTCTCAACTCTCCCTCATGTCATCATACCGTCTGTCATCCCTGTCATCTCTCCTCCAGTCCTCTCTTCTCCTATCATCTCTCTCTATCTCTCCCATTTCATCTCTCCTCTCATCAGGATACCTCCATGGGCCAACGTCATATCGGAGCTGGTTGTTGATCTTGTTCTGATAGAATCGCTTTTGTTGAAGGCAATTCGATAAGAAGGCCATTTATTCGTGTATATCAGCCTCTTCTGCATCCAAAAGCTCAGACATCTGGGGTAAAGCATATGGGTATTGTGAGGGGGAACCTGCTTGGTTGGAGTAGGGTTTAGAAGATGGAGTTGCCAGTGGCTTAGGGACATGTGTTTTGTTTGATAGTAAAGCCAGGAATCTGTGGGTTTTGAAGTTTGGTTCACAGTCAGTAACAGAGAATCCAGAGTGTAGGCCATCTGTTTGTGAGCATCTACATCTCCCTGATATTTCTTCAGTTCTTTGAACAACACACTGATGGAAACCTCACTGATTTCCAGAGCTCTTTTTGTTGCCCTACAAACAATACCCCATTCCGAAGCCAGAGAAGATAGGAACTGGATGTTGGTGTGGAGCTAGTTCAGTTCATTAAGTATGGTGTAGAATCTGGTGAAGGTGCCCTGTAGGGATTCTCCATCTTTGTCCCCGAACTCGGAGAATTTAGCATTGGCTTCCTCAATCTTAGCCTTGTCGTTCAGATCGACCTCAAGCATCTGCGTTTCAAGTTAATCCCACATATCCTTTGCTGACATTTTACTATCAACACTGGCGAGTATATCGGTGCGAAGGGCCTGGTATAGAAGGTATTCCGTCCTGTGGTCTGCTGCCTGTGTTGGTGATTTATCACCAATATGATTTAATGTAATGGGATAAACTTGTTTGACAAAAATAATCTTATTACATATTGAACAAGTTGGGATGATGCGTTGTGCACACTTGTTCAAGATTGTTTGAGATCCATTACCGGGGGTTCGAGGGCAGCGCCCCCAATAGCGGTGTTCCAGGGGCGGTAGCCCCTGGCGGGGTCCAGGCCAGCTTGGAAATCTTTTATTTCGACTAATGTTGCTTTATGAAATTTGATACGAAATTATAAAAATCCGATTTAGACCCGGTTTTGTGACCCATTTAAAATTTAGTTAAATTTGGCGGATAAATGGCGGTTCCCGCCAAATATACCCGCCATTTTTGGTCATTTCTGTGCGGTACAAGAAATCAAGAACACTCCATATTCTTTGTTCGAATTTCTTAGTTTTATCCGATTGGGATTTCGATTGTACCATCGAAATATTTCAATCTGAAAGTGTTTCACATCTCAGATTTCCAAGTACTTTTGCAATCCTCCGAAATTTCTATAAAGATTGAAGTATTATGCAAAAATGGCGCACGCAGAATCTGTGAAGGACATGACGAGTAAGTTCGCCAAATTGGCAAAGTTTGAAGGGCAAGAATTTAGACGTTGGCATAAGAAAATGCATTTCTTGCTGACTACACTGAAAGTGGTGTACGTCTTGAGTACCCTCATGCCAGAATTCACTGAAGATGAAACTATGGAGAAAGCTAGGAAGAGATCAAAGTGGGAAAACGATGACTACATATGTCGTGGACACATTTTAAATGGTATGTCTGACTCTATTTTTGATGTTTATCAAATTTTCGAATCTGTAAAGGAACTGTGGGTTTCGTTGGAATCAAAGTACATGGCAAAAGATGCATCTAGTATGCAGTTATGGTTGGAAATTTCATGAACTATAAGATGATTGACACTAGGTCTGTCATGGAACAATATCATGAAAAGGATCCTAGGACAGTTTGGTCAACATAATCTGAAAATGGATGAAGCAATTTTTGTTGCTGTGATTATAGACAAACTGCCACCATCATGGGAAGAGTTTAAACATACTCTGAAACATAAAAAGGAAGAACTGACTTTGGTTCAACTTGGAAGTCATCTTAGGATTGAAGAGTTTTTAAGGACTCAAGAACATGATAATAATCCTAAGGGTAAGAATAATAATGGAAGTTCTTCTGTGAATATGGTGCGGATCAAAGAATTCCAACAAGGGTAAGGGTAAAAGAATGTGAAATGATGGTGATGACAAGTTTTCCAACAAGAAGCCTAAACTTGCATGCTGGAAATGTGGTAAAACTGGTCATTTCAAAAAGGATTGTCGTGTTAAGAAAGTGAACAAAGGTGCTGGTCCAAGTGGGACTAAGGCCGGTCCAAATGGATCTAAGGATCCAGGGAAGCAACAAGGTCAGAATTGTGATTGATTATCATATTGCAAATCTGTTCAGAATTATGTTTCAATAATTTATGAGGCATTTTATGTGCATGATGATGATGTTGCTTGGTGGGTTGATTCGGGAGCAACAAGTCATGTTTGTAACGATCTTCGTTGGTTTAAAGACTGTCAACCAATTGAAGATGAATCTGTGGTGAAGATGGGCAATGTTGCAACTGAACCAATCAAGGGAATAGGACTTATAACTATTATGTTTACTTCTGGAAAGTGTATAACTTTAGACAATGTATTGTATGTACCTAAGATTCGAAAGAATCTCATATCTGAAATAGTGATAAGTAAGTCTGGCTATAGACAAGTACTAGAAAGTGACGTTGTCAAGACATGGTACCTTTATTGGATTTGGTTATGTATGTAATGGAATGAATAGGTTAAATCTTGATTATTCTTCTTCGATTACTTTGAATTGCATGATGATATCTAATTCTGCAAGTAACCTTAAAGAAGTCTGAATTATGGCATGCTAGCCTAGGACATGTTAATTATACAAGATTAAAAGACATGTCTAAAATGAGTTTAATACTTGCTTTTGACGTGAATATTGAAAAGTGTAAAACTTGCATGTTAACTAAAATAACTAGACAACCTTTTAAGGATGTTAACCGAGAAAGCAAAGTATGAGAACTCATTCTTAGTGATCTATGTGATTTTCATGCAACACCTTCACTTGGAAATAAAATGTATGTCATTACTTTTATCGATGATGCATCAAGATATTGCTATGTGTATTTGCTACACTCAAAAGATGAAGCTCTTGATAAATTTAAAATTTATAAACAAGAAGTGGAGCTGCAAAAAAATGACTTGATAAAAGTTTTGCATACTAATAGAGGTGGTGAGCATTATGATCTAGTCTATTTCCAATTAACTTGTATAATACATCAAACCGCGGCTCCATTTACACCACAACAAAATGGTGTGGCTGAAAGGAAGAATAGGAAATTGAAAGAAATGGTAACTTCCATGTTATCTTATTCTGGTTTAAGTGATGGTTTTTGGGGTGAGGCTATGTTGATGACCTGTTATATATTTGTTAGGCACAAAAAGGCCTCAATCAAACCTGCTCATTATCATAGGGGGAGATTCTTATTCAAACCTGATTGATACACTTAAAGGGAAAATGTAAGGCTTTTTAATGTCTTATTGAAACCTAACAAGTGATTTGCAAAATCAGCCTATGTCTATTTACACTGTTACATTCGTTGTAACTTGGTAGGTTGTCAAAGCTATCCATAACTGTTGGACAGTTTGACAGAAACTGTCTAAGTTGTTCATGTCCGTTGAACAGTTTTGACTCAAGATAGTATTCTGTTGTTTGTGAACGGAACTTGTTCTTTGTGAACAGGTCTTACATTTTATTAAATTTGTTTCCATGTCCTCATGCAAATTCTTGAACATAAAAAACAGTCTACAAATCAAGACAAAGGGGAGAATCATAAGTTGCCAGTTCTGCAAAAGCAGTTCTGAAGCATGAAGACAAAAGGGAAATGGGTGACAGACCATTTCTTATATCAAAATAGCATTACATAAAGAGTAAAGGTTTAAAGTTGACATTCCTCTTTAAGGTAAAGCTGCGGACAACAGAGACAAAAAGAAAAATACAAAGATTCTGTAACAAGTGGACAAAGCCTAATTTGTCAGACGTGCAGAAAAGTATCCTTGTCTTTTTGCAAGACATTTCAACTTTCTCTACAACCAATGAAGAAGCTTCACTGAGATTCACTTAGTGAATATAAAATAAGCTTCCAAGGAATTAGAAATAAAGTGAGAGACATCCACAAGTCTAGGACGTGCATTGCAAAGTAAAGTGTGTTTTTCATGCATGCAAGTTCTGCTTTCGACTTAGAGTAAAATAGGTAAGTGTGTCTAAGCTGTTTCATCTCAAAGATGTCTGTCGGTGTCTTGTATAAACAGTGAGTGAACCTTAGTGAGTAAATTCGTTGTAACTAGTCTGAGTGAGTCTTAGATTACTTTATAGTATGTTGTTTCTATCATCTCAGTTTGGATCATTCTGCAATCCAAACCTTTCTGTTATTTTAACAACTGTTAATATATACATACAAACATTGAGAAATAGTGTGTTCTAAAGAATTAGATGTATTCACCCCCTCTACAGCTTCTAGTAACATACTTGGGAAACCTTTGAGACCTACAACTGGTATCAGAGCAGCTTAGAGTGTGTGTTAACTCTAGATCTCTCATAACTTCCCATTTCCCACCATGGACAACAGTGATTCAAACTCCTCTTCCTACTATGACAATGGGTTTATGGCCAAACCTCCAAAGTTTAATCATCAAAACTTCTCTGGATGGAAATGCAGAATGATGCTCTATTTAGAGAATCTGGATGTGCAACTCCCAGAGATAGTGATGGAACCTAGCTTTAACATTCTGTATTTGACTTAATAATGTAATTTAATAACATTATTTGTATTATAATTTATTTAAGTAAAGAAATTTATTTAATTAAGTTAAATATATGTTAAGAATTATTATAAAACATCAATTTAAAAGAATGGAATAAAAACAAGTTTAAGGGTTATATTGTATATTTAACGAACTTGTAAAATATAAATCCCAAAAATGAGATTTAAATGCTCATTTCTACCAAAGCAAACCAAACATTCCTCTGCTTCTCTCTCTACATACGGTGCCTTCATCTCAAATCAATCAAGAACTTCTTAAAATTTTTGCAACAAAATTCAGATTTAAGACAATGTAATTACAAACAAACATCAAGAATCTTGATAATTCAAAATCAACAATTCAATTATGAATAATGCAGTAAGAACACAATCAGATTCAAACTATGACTGAATGATCATATTAAGAGATTAGAAAAATGTTTACATGAACGACTGTTTCTCTCTGTTCTAATATTCCTTTTCTTGCACAGAAATTATACAAATACAAAAATGAGAAAAATATAATAAGCCCCCTGAACTTTTACAATTAAAAATGTTTTCATCCCTCTCTCTCTCTCTCTATCTCTCTCTCTCTCTATATATATATATATATATATATATATATATATGTGTGTGTGTGTGTGTGTGTGTGTGTGTGTTCCTAACAATCTCCCCCTTAGAGATGAAAACAATTTTTCAATCAAAGTTCAAAGTTGTTCTTTAAAAATTCTTCTTCATTGTCTCTCTCTGATCTGTATATCTCTTTTTCTCTAATCTTCTCTTTTCTTATGAATAGACTCTCCCCCTTGAATCATGACGAGAATTTGATTCTCTCCCTTGATCAATAAAAGACAACATATCGTCTTTCATCTTGAATTCTTTTGTAGTTGTCACAATTGTCTTCAGTAGTTGTTGCAATTGCCTTCAAACTATTCAGCAGTTGTCTCCGAAATACAACTTTTCTCCCCCTCATGATGATCATAAGAATTATGAACATCATTCAAAATCTTTAGAGACACAGATGCAGTAAAATTTCAATTGCAGACATGAATACAGACAGAAATACAACAACAATTACAACTCAGAAATATTATAAAGATTCTCTCTCCCCCTCAAAATGATATCCTCGCTTTCAAATATGTTCTCTCTCCCTATTCGAACAAATTTATCACTCCCCGTCCAATGAATACTCTCTCCTCACAGAAACAAACAAAGTCAAACCTTTTCAACTTGATTTGAGAAAATGAAACACATTCATTTATAAGAAACAGAGTGCAGGTCCACATAGGATTCCTGTTTACACAATAAACATAATCTATGTGACCTACTTTCAGCGCTGGCGTGATGTTAACACAGGTAGGATTTCCAAATAGTCATCGTGAAATACCTTATCATGAAAGAATCACTCTTATTTTTTCCGGCTTAGTCACTTTGGACTAGCATATTGTTAGAATAGATGTGTCCTGAAAGTGTATATAATCAGCTCTAGGCACAATGTGCATCAACTGAAATCGGAGACTGGAGCTAATGCCTTCCTTGTTTCAATATCAATAATATCCAAATGATATATTGATAGAATTGTGTTATATCTCCATGATTATTGAAACAAAAATATTCTGAGAGATAACTGAGTGGTTGGTGGGGTTAAGTGCATGCGTCACTGGGTCCATGATGTCTGTTTAAATATCAAGCCACCTAGGGCTTGATAGATTATGTGGTTTACCCAGCAGACATAGTGTAGGTAGGATTATTTTTTCTTCAAATCCTTTCTTAACTCTCAGCTCTCAGCATTTTTCAACTAAGCTCTCTCCGGCTCACTTTTTAGAAATAAATTCGGTCAGCTTTATAGAGAAAGCATGATCTGATGCACCACCATCTCCTGTCAATAGACCCATCTCATTTTCATTTTTCATCTGCTTGACCCTGTCAGTATCCCGTGATAACTGACACTTCATAACTAATAGACCTAAAGAACCCTCACCCACGCAAACTATAGATGGTTTGTTTCTTGGGTAGGTCTTCCGGTTCTACTTAGACCATAGAAGCGATGTTTATGCCTATCACACAATTTGTTGCATAATCGGAGTCAGAAGAAATAATGTTCAACATTTCAGCTCATGGGATATCACACAAAGAATGATTAGGATTTTCAGCTCAGATGAATTAGGAGATGAAATTCAGAATGAATTTGGGGAATGATTAGTTGGGAGGAATCAGAATGAAATGTAAAATCTTATATATGATATGAAATGAATCAGAGTTTCATGAAAGAATTAGCTCATGGGAGATTATGGGAGAATTCAGTAAGAATGAATTGGAAGAATTAAGAATGCATGGGAGAATAACGAAGAGAATCTTAGAAGCAATGAGATTATGAAAATCAAAGAGATTAGAACAATTAACCTCAATGATATATTCAGAGAATCAGAAATTATCATCCTTTAAAAAAAATTAAATTGTTTAGAAAGATGAAATATTTGATCTTCTAATCCTTTGATAATGACCAAATATGAATCTCTGTCATCATCAAACGATTGGAAATTAGATTTGAAAGATTGTTCTTTAATTAAGAACAACTTTCTCTCATCTTCAAACAATTTAGATTTTTCTTTGAAATCTTGTTCTTTAAGGAAGAACTCATTTATTTCCTTCTCAAATAATTCTTTAGTTAATGAGAACTCCTTTTCAAGAGCAAAAAATTATTCAGATTTGTTTGATACATAACTTTGATCAGGATGATTTGTCTTTGAATGTGTTACTTCAAGATCTTTAACTTTCTTGTACAAATTAGATCTTCAGGCAAAATATATTTTAGTTGAGTTGTATTTTGAAAGTTATCTTGTTTAGTAGCTTCAAGTTCCTTTGTTAACTCAGATACACTTTGAGAACATGATTCTCAGAATCCAATACTTTCTGCTTTTCTTCAAATACTAGAACTTCTTCTTTCTATATTGTGACATCATTTAAAGCAAATGCTTTATCAGTATTTAGCTGAACAAGAATATCATAATTGTTCTTACAAATCTGTTCAGATTCAGTAGGTTTTGCAATCAGCTCAGACTTTTCAGAAGTTAACTTTGAAATGGAATCCTGATCAGACATTTGATTTTCAAACATTTTAAGTTTCTCAATCATCTTAGAATTATCAGCTGTGAGGTGCAACACCTGATCATGTTCATTTGCCAGTTTAAGTTCTAGAGAAACCACCTTCTTCTTCTCGTCTTGCAGTTTAACATCTACTTGTTCAGCCAGCTTTGTCACATTCTTCAACTTTATTTCAAATTCCTACAACTGTACAGTTATATCCACAGGCTCTTCAGTTGTAGCCATAAAGCACTTAGCAATATTCTTCGTGTTCTGTTCTTCAGATTTGTACTTCTTTGATGACAACTATCTTCCAATTTTTTTTAAAAGCCTTTTGAAGGTTGAGTAATTCCAGCTTCATCTCTTCAATATCTATGTCACAAAAATCTTTATTAGATTCCATCTGATTAGATTTGTGGAAATTGAAGGGAAATCAATTAAGCTCAGAAATACCAGCAAGGTGAAGGTTGTTCGAGGATAGAAATTTAATGTTGAAGCTCTGAAAGATGTATTTGTGGTTGATGACTTGGTGAAAATCATCTCCGAAGTTACTTTGGACGTTGATTTTTCAGCTTCTCTACAGAAAATTGCCTGTAACTTTATCCTGGAGTCGAATTAGGCCTCGAAACCCAAACCGGCTTTGCCTGTGCTATAAATCGTAATGTGCCTTCATCTCAAACATTCCTCTACTTCTCTCTCTACATACAGTGCCTTCATCTCAAATCCATCAAAAACTTCTTAAAAATATAGCAACAAAATTCAGATTTATGCCAAGGAAATTACAACCAAACATCAAACATCAAGAATCTACAAGCTTTTGAGGTAATTTTCGATGTTCAAAGTGTTCTTTGGTTTCAAACAGAAACTGTTTATCTACATCAAATTGATTTTTCAAATCATAAAGATTAGACATGGTTAACACTATAAACTTGAAATACAATACATGCATGCAACTTTTATGTGTTTTGATGATCATATAAGCAATTTGAAGCATTAATTCCAAGTGGGGAATAAACAAATTCCGAAACTTAGAATAAGCTGCTGTCCATGTTTCTTGTTTCTGGTTTGATCGAAAGAAAACAAGCCAAGAAGGCCATAACCAAATTTAGGTGTGTGTGTTTAATAAGAAGCATGCAACACCCATTAATGGTGTTAATTTGTTGCTCTCGCTGCTGAAATAAAAAGGAAAACAGAATAATGAATTGATATGTGTGCGTATATGTTTGCTTGACTATTTAGCATGTTAATTCAACATTAAACTTTGCCATTGTTGCTGGAAAATGACCAGAACTAAAACATAAATGTACAGAGTTTGGGTGTGTATTTTGCATGTGGTAGGTGACATCCGAGATTCATTTAATTGAATATCTCAGATGTATGTATCAATTACAGCAGCCCACTTCCATTTACTATTTTAACTAAGTGAATTAAGGTAGTGTGTGTCTTGCACTAAGATGTAAGTAAAAGGAAAGATCCGAGATTCACCAAATGGTATATCTCGGATGTATTAACAAGCAAAACATCAACAAAATTCCTCCAAATTATGCATCTAAATTGTGTGGTATTGCTGTAAAGGAACCGAGATTCACCAATGGGTGAATCTCGGATGTGTGTGCTGTGAATTAAAACAGAATCAGCAGCCCTTTTCTTCTGTAATCTCGGATGTATGTAGGGCTGTCAAAACAATTTTATATCAGCAACAAGTCTAGCAACAGTTCAATCCTTTTCTTTTTAAATGTAGGGCTGTCAAAACAGAATTATATCAGCAACAAGTCTAGCAACAATTCAATCCTTTTCTTTTTAAATGAACTTCGGATGTGTGTGTGACAACAACATATCTCGGATATGTGTGTGTCAGGTAGCCGCCACAACATAAATAGACTACACAAGTTACTGATTGTGTGTGTGTCGATGTATAAACAGAAACAGAAACAACCCCTTTTCTTTTTTAAAAGAAACTCTGATGTGTGTGTAGTATAGGTAATAGTCCACAACAACAAATAATAAGTCACAACAGCCCATTTTCTTTTCTTTGCATAAATGATGTGTGTGTGTGTAGTGTGTGTAACAGAAACAACATGTATGTATATATATATATATATATATATATATATATATATATATATATATATATATATATATAAAATCTCGGATGTGTGTTTGTGTATGTCATCATGTAGCAGCCCTTTTTTTTTTACTCAAATAATATATAAGTCAAAATCACTGCAATCTTTCTTATATATAAATATATAAACCTGTGCCAATCTAAAGAAGGGATTAAAACATGTGTGTGAGTGATCATTTAATAGCAACAAAGATTTATAAAATCTATATAATTGCATCAAATTAGTGCATAGGAACATGAATGTGTGATCAATATATATATATATATATATATATATATATATATATATATATATATATATATATATATATATATATATATATCTGTGTGTGTGTGTGTGTGTGTGTGCGTGTGTGCATGATTCATAATCATAGCACTTAGATGATATTCAAATAAAAGCTTCATGATACAACGACATAATTAAAACATATGTGCAGATGAATTGGTTCCCAAATTCATTCTAAATCATATTGTTAGTCATATTTCATGAGGTATAATTTCATTATCAAGCATACATGTTGAAATGAAATTACATGCAATTATATGAGCATATAAACATCAAATAAGTTCATGAAAAGGTTATTACATGCCTTTATGAGAATTCAAATGTGTAAGTGAAAGCTTAAATGATTTAAAAGTCACACATGTCCATGAAAGGACATAAATACTTATGAGTTATCAAAATCATGTCAATTAAAGTTTAAAGTTCAATGATGATTCAACAAAGATTAAATATGACATGATAAGCAATGAAAAGCCCTAAAGCTAATGTTCTTGAAAATGCTTAACTCTGGACAGGTTCAGATAATTCTGAACAAAGTAATAAAGTCTAAAGTTACTGAAAAGTAAAGTTTGTAAAGCCAAGCCAAGTCCAGAATGTCAAAGATTAAATCCCGAGATAACTCAGGTGGTGGAGTAATCTGCTAAATAAAGTCAACAGCTCAGTATAATTTAGTAAAACTGTGAGTTATAGATATTTAAGCTTTACATGGCTGATTCTAGTTGAGACATATTGTTGCTCATAGTGTATTTGGCATTCATGAATGCTCAGCTGGATTGTGACCTGTGCTCACCATGGTTCGGTGATGCCCTGAGGATCATGATAACTATTTGATATAACATCCTGCACACATTATATTGAAAGTTCATTTCAGTTATTGTTATAAACTGATATTGCTATCATGACATGCTATTTATGCTTATCATCGTTGCTTGCATCACTGCCTTATGATTTCAGCTTAGCATATTTAGCATTGTTGGTCTATTGATCTATACCTTGCTTATGTCTCCAGTTTTATTAAACTTGGTAGTTGATTTCTCCGATGCTCCCCCATGCAGATTACTGGTAGCTAGCCCAGTATTGAGTGGATAGCTTCCACTAAAAGCGTGAGCGTGGCCTGTACATCATCCTGTTCTTATAATCTATGTCTCATCCTTGCGTGGCTGTTGGCGGCAGTCAAGTTATATCACGCTTGTTACCCACATTCCGCCTTATTGTATTGCATGTATTCTGATAAATCTGTAATCTCACTAAGCCATTGCTTACAGTTGTTGTTGAATCACTTTACAGGAAAAGACAAGGGGAAAGCTGTCACACCCCGTTACCCCGGTTGGCAACGAAGCGTAACGTCGCGGAAGCATAACCATAATCATAACGAACGACCACTATATGGACGTTTTCAAAAATACATCGATAAAACTTTAAAATATAGAAATGTTTTACATAGCCTGATATGATGAAGAGTAGTTCGCACGGTACAGAGATTTAAATAATTTCCTGAAGATACACGCTAAAATACGTCAACAAAAATTATTGGTGAGCTCATAGGTTTACACGTAAATCTGACTTGTATGGACAACAACAGTTAAGTTTGAATTTATAAAATCATAAATTCCATGTTATGTATTACATATAAACCATCATGCAACCGAAGCTTAATTAAATGAGTTTGCCCTGTGCAGTATTCCCATACGTAATACCGTGTGTTGAATATATATGCACCCGCTGTTAGCCGAGCTGAACTAACCCGAATGGGGGACATGACTCCCGATAGACCTATCCACAATATATTCGCGCTTACAAATAAATGAAATTAATGGTTCATGATTTAAGGGCTGATGGAACCACATGTTTAATACATAATCGAAATGAAGTTGATTCTGTGTCCATATGAAAACATAGCATGTATTTCAACCCCAAAACATAACATTGTGAAAATAGGGGCTATGAAGACTCACCGTGAGTGCGATGACAAATACTAGCGTAAAATGCAAATTTGCGTTGTTTGATGGGTGATGAAACCGGATGAGTTTAACCGAGTCCTAAATGATATAAAGGACTTAATAACCCTCATATATGATAATATATATATATATATATATATATATATATATATATATATATATATATATATATATATATATAGGTTTTCATGTCTTAAATCACCCAACATTACATGTTTATAAATAAAACCCACTTAAAACGTCAAGTTTATATATATATATATATATATATATATATATATATATATATATATATATATATATATATATATATATATATATATATATATATATATATATATATATCTATTACTATATTATAAAGAGCCAATAACAGTTACCTTCTCCCTTTACCGTTTTGTTGAAATTTCAGAACACATCCAATCAAAACTCAACAGATGTCTCTTCCCTCCCCACGTTCTCTTCTTCTCCATGTATTCTCCGTTCCCGCTTCTTCTCCATGGATTCACGGTTCCTGCTACGTCTGCCTTCGCCTCATCCTATTCCGTTCGGCTTCATCAACATTGCGACATAATCTGCTCCGCTCTCCTCTCTCTCAAATACTTGTTGCTCGCTCTAATCCTCTCAGACCGGTAAGTTTCAGAATTGCGTATTCTTCATTTGGGTGATTCATCTGGGTTTTTTCCTTTACAATTAACAATAACAATTTGTTGAATTTATTTGATTTCTTCAATACAATTGTTTTAGTCAATTTTGTCTTTCATTTCTAAGATGCACATCAACCGTTCGCTGAAACGCTTATCATGATTTCCTTCTTGCCTCGCCTTCTAATACTCCCTGAATCTGTTTTCAAACTGATTTTGTGTGCTGTTGTCTGATTAACGTGTCTGATTAAGGTCGTCATCATAAGTTCTTACTTCATATTCAGATGATTCAAAACAAAAAATAAATCAATATCCAAAGCCTTTGGCATTTGAAAGTTGATTATTATGATTTACTTCAAAGGGAAAAAAGGTTTATTTCTGTATATGTTGGCTAATGCAGAGCAGTGTATAAGCATGGATTCTTGGTTTTAACGTTGTTATTTCAGTTCCTAACTTAGTTATCACACTTTAGCAGTAATCCGGAATTCATTGTTATTAAATATGCTCATCTGATTCTTCAATTTCCATGCTGTCGCCACTCTGTTATGTCTTCTAATTTGGTTTGAATTTATTTGACTTCTTCAATACAATTGTTTTAGTCAATTTTGTCTTTCATTTCTAAGATGCACATCAACCGTTCGCTGAAATGCTTATAATGATTTCCTTCTTGCCTCGCCTTCTAATAGTCCCTGAATCTGTTTTTCAAACTGATTTTGTGTGCTGCTGTCTGATAACGTGTCTGATTAAGTTCCTCATCATAAGTTCTTACTTCATCTTCAGCTGATTCAAAACAAAAAATAAATCAATATCCAAGGCCCTTGGCATTTGAAAGTTGATTATTATGGTTTACTTAAAAGGGGAAAAAGGTTTATTTCTGTATGTTGGCTAATGCTGAGCAGTGTATAAGCATGGATTCTTGGTTTTAACATTGTTATTTCAATTGCTAAATTATTTATCACACTTTAGCAATAATCCGGATTTCATTGTTATTAAATATGCTCATCTGATTCTTGAATTTCCATGCTCTCGCCACTATGTTATGTCTTCTAATTTGGTTTGAATTCAACAGGTTCACGGTACACTTCAAACCAACAACGGATATCCACTTCACAAGTAAGTGTCTTTCACCTTTAATGCATTCTATGTAATCTATGTTGTGATTTTTTAGTACATGACATTGTAATTTCAATTGCTAAATTATTTATCATAGTTTGGCAATAATCCGGAATTCATTGTTATTAAATATGCTCATCTGATTCTTCAATTTCCATGCTGTCGCCACTCTGTTATGTCTTCTAATTTGGATTCAATTCAACAGGTTCACGCTACACTTCAAACCAACAACGGATATCCACTTCACAAGTAAGTGTCTTTCACCTTTAATGCATTTTATGTAATCTATGTTGCGATTCCTTAGTACATGACAAGTACTTTTAATTTTCTTGGTTTGATTGAACCTAAAACATCATATTGGAAATATTAAGGAATCACCGTAATAGCATAAAAACATGATGATGATGGTTCGATTCTATAGTTGCTTGCTGTTTATGTTTGTTTTGCTTGTTTTATGTATTGTGGTACTTTATTTGGTTTAACGAAATAAGCACCTTATGTTTGACCGTTGTGTAACTGAGAGAAGTCGAGCACATGCTAGACTTGTCTGTTCCAACTACATCAGAAAATTTAGCGAATCTAAGACTCACCGGTTTGTTCATCTTATGCTGCTGAGTTTGACACATACTTTAGAAGAGTCCATTTCAGAAACAGGCACATTGGACAGAGGTGAATTCTCTACTCTTGTGTGGTCAATAGAAGAAACATGCTCAGTATTTTTGACCAACTTGGGGGAAGAACTTTGAAATATACGTACTCTCACTAACATCTGAGTTGCATCTATGGCCTACAATACCATCAACAGTAGTTCTTTTTAGCATTTGTGACAAGTAAATGTTTCGATAAACTTACATGAATTGGCACTCAATCACCAGCCACCACACAGTGACAATACAAAGAAACAAAGATAACGACACATACAAAACCAGGAAACATGTACCACTCATATATTAAATCTTTTACTGGAATAGCTAGATATACAAGACCCGAAGCCACCTTATACCTGACACTCCTTATATGTGTCCCTAGATAAACGAACTAACAATTATAAGAAGCATTCAACACCAATAAGAATTCCATCAAATCTGATTGAGGTGACTGGAAACGAAACTTGATCAAAGGAGTGCACTCCTTAAGACATGAATAACATCCTCCCAGGAAAACAAACGACGCCAAAACATTCCTGAAAGTCAACTCATTTCAATATCTCATCCCAATCCACAAAACGATCTTCGTCATTAACATCTCCTAAAGAACTCCGGTAAGCATTTCTTATGACTTTTGGAGCTGTGCACTCATGGTACATTGGCGACAACAAAACCTAGATTGAAACAAGAACCACTTTTGGAAAACACTAGGACCAGAACCAAAAAACTTTTTCCGCTACACACAATTAATGTTCAACCACGGATCCTTAGGACACACATGAACACCATGGCCACGTTATGCGCATGTTGTCATATGTTGACCCAAGATTCTACACGTAAATCATATTCATCATACTAATATCCTTGTAGAACTTAACCCCATTTAACTTAACTGGGACTTTCGGGTCATATAAGACCCTGCTGATGTCTGTCTAATTCAACCTTTCTTAATCCTATGACTATCATAACATATCATTTCTAATTCTGCGTTTTTTGTTTCTTATCGACACCAATATCGTTTAAAAATATTTACAAGGCCCTATAAAGAGCCTCATGTAACTTAACTGGGACTTTCGGGTCATATAAGGTCCTATAAAGAGCCTCATTAACAACTCCATCACAACACCTTTAATCACATAAACACGAACCCCAAAAAAAAAACAATCAACAAATGCAAAAGACAACCAAACCCTATGCATCATCCTATACTCCAAACCATTAAATATCAGAATAAATTGAAGCTTCTGCATGTCAAGCCCTTTTTAAAAGTTCAGGAATGACATTGATGAAATCAGAAATATAATCAACCCGTCCTTGTCCATATTCAAGAAAGAGAGTGAATCAGGATATTGCAATTATTTGTTTGGACTGCAGTATTAGCTCTGGACTGCAGCCCAAACAATCACTTAAAGCTCGCGTTTATGGCTTGGCCTTTCACCAAAAATCCCTCCACCCCTAGGCTATATCTTTTCTCCTTAGGCCAACATATTTAGTCCCTTAATAGTGTGTTAATTATATGCCATATGGTTGTTATAGAACCACCAAAGATGGCCCGTTACAGCGACAACAGATACCATTTTTAAATAGGTAGATATACAATACCCGAACCCACCTTATAACTGACACTCCTTATATGTGTCCCTACATAAACGAACTAACAATTATAAGAAGCATTCAACACCAATAAGAATTCCATCAAAGCTGCTTGAGGTGACTGGAAACGAAACTTGCTCAAAGGAGTGCACTCCTTAAGACATGAATAGCATCCTCCCAGGAAAACAAACGACGCCAAACCATTCCTGAAAGTCAACTCATTTCAATATCTCATCCCAATCCACAAAATGATCTTCGTCATTAACATCTCCTAAACAACTCCGGTCAGCATTTCTTATGACTTTTGGAGCTGTGCACTCATGGTACATTGGAGACAACAAAACCTAGATTGAAACAAGAACCAGTTTTGAAAAACACTAGGAACAGAACCAAAAAACTTTTTCCGATACACACAATTAATGTTCAACCACATATCCTTACGACACACATGAACACCATGGCCACGTTATGCGCATGTTGTCATATGTTGACCCAAGATTCTACACGTAAATCATATTCATCATACTAATATCCTTGTAGAACTTAACCCCATTTAACTTAACTGGGACTTTCGGTTTATATAAGACCCTGCTGGTGTGTGTCTAATTCAACCTTTCTTAATCCTATGACTATCATAAGATATCATTTCTAATTCTGCGTCTTTCGTTTCTTATCGACACCAATATCGTTTAAAAATATTTACAACGCCCTATAAAGAGCCTCATGTAACTTAACTGGGACTTTTAAAACTTCAAACCATTAAATATCAGAATACATTGATTTCACACAAGGTTGGATCGTGTGTCTCCACATTAAACTTCATAAATTGCAAAAGCCATGTAATATGATCATTTTAGCAGTCTCAATATGTAAGTTCGGTTTATTGTATATGTAGGGCAACCACCTGAATCTGCTGAATGTTAAAACTCCTCATCACTGATAGGTATGATGAGGTGTGGATATTCCTTTCACATGTGCATGCATATGTGTTATAACTTTGGTTAGCTATTTAATGGTTTATTTTGGCCTATTTTTTGAATCTTAATTTTCTTTCTTTAGGATAATTCTTGTTCTCTTCCAGTATCATTTTGTTGATAAGCAGTATCCTACCAAGTATTATGGCCGCCAACATCATTCCAAAGGTATTTTCAGTATATATGAAGTTGTACTGTTGTAAAGACGTTATTACATTCGATGTCTCTTTCTAAATGTCTGTACCCAGGAGGAACCAAATCCATATGATTTGTCCGATCAAAAAACAAATGAGGAAATTCATCCATATGCTTTGGCAGATGAAATAATAAAAGAGGTGATGTATTTTACCCTAATTATATTCAGAGTTTAAATTTTAATATGAACGACTTTTGAGTGGTAAATTCAACAGGTTGACTTGTTTGAAAAGCAAGGAAAACGTGGCCTCAATTTGTGCAGATGGAGGTGGGAAGAAGTGGTCGATCTAGATGACCCGCCTAATTTTCCACTGCCAAGTGAACTAATTGAACTACTTGCAAAACCAACAAAACGAATAAGATCAGAGGTACCCATTTACTTTCAGAAACCATTCGTAATCCAATGTATAACTAACCGATTTCATATGCACATCACGTCACTTGCCTTTGATGGAAAATTGTTTCCGAAGTTTTCTATATGTAAAGTATGACCATGAATATGCTCTGACATTTTATTTTCTGTGTACCTCATCAGAGTAATGCCATGCTGAATTCAGTTGGCTTGAAATCGAAAGTAGTGATTGACGTTGACGATGCTAACGACTTGTCCAGCCAGGTAAAACAACCATACATTTTCCTTTGCCCATTCTATCAAAGGCACGTCACTTGCCTTTGATAGAAAATTGTTTCCAAAGTTTTTTATATGTAAAGTATGACCATGAATATGCTCTGACATTTTATTTTCTGTGTACCTCATCAGAGTAATGGCATGCTGAATTCAGTTGGCTTGAAATCGAAAGTAGTGATTGACGTTGACGATGTTAACGACTGGTCCAGCCAGGTAAAACAACCATATATTTTCCTTTGCCCATTCTACATTCCGTTCCTGCACACCAACTTTATTTGTAGGCTTCCCCCTTTTGTTTTTTGCAAATACTTTACTTGGTTCGACTGCTAAATTCATATTGGATATTTTACTACACTGCTTCATGATGGACTGCTTCACATGTAAAAACACCTCTGACTTAAACATCTTTCACAACAACATATTAAATCATGGTTATTTTTAATTGAAGAACATTTTCTTGTGTTTCATGTTTTATGGTGATATTTTACGTTGTTTGTGACACAATTCGGTTCCATTGTTATCACATTAGAGTAACAGCAGCCTACATTCAGCTACTATGAAAGGGAAAGCAGCGCTTGACATTGACGGCTTTTCCACGAAGGTAAAACAATGCTAACTTTGTCTTTGCTCCTTCGGTTCCTGCATTATACCTTTATTCTATACGCTTTCTCATTTTTTCTTTCTACATACTTCACTTGCTTTGACTACTATAAATACATATTGAAAATGTTTCTGCACTTTTTCATGATAGACTTGTCATAACATCACAGATGGTGTCATCTTTGAAAACAATATATTGAATTGTGGTTATTTATAGTTGTAGAACATTCTTTTATGTTTCATCTTTTATAATGATTTTTTACATTCTAAGGATGTATATTTCATTCACAGCACCTATACTGCGGTATGAATCAACAAAGCCCCAAAGTTCACTTTGCAGCCTCCACCCACGCTAGCAAAACCAATTATCGGTTAAAGGACGAACCCGATATAGTGGCCTCTGATGACCTAAATTTATGGTAAAACATTCCATCTGTGTACATATTTTGTTTATCCACTCATACTCTTCCTTCTACCTCACACCAATTCATTTTACAGGTCTGGTTCGGCACCGTAGGCAACCATTAGGTGCAGTACACGCTGATGTTGGTTTTCTTTTTAAATTTGTGCGTTTCATCATTCCTTTTCCTTACTATATTTGTCGAACCTTATCGTGATGGTGTCATCTACCATTAATAATGCACTTTTATCGTAATTATCTACCGACACATAATGTCAGTTTGTCATCCATACTTTTTGTTTGTATGTGTTTTGTGTGCTTCTACACTAACATGTTCCTTTCAGTAAAATTCATTTTCTGCTAATGTGTTTTGTCTCTTTTCATTACCATTCGCATTTTTTGGCTTAATGGAACTAACCATTCTTTTCCCTACATGTCATCATGTGTTGCTTAGCCGATGTCCATATTGATTTAATGTCATTATAGGTTGTGTTGTATCTTATGACTCTTAAATAATTGCATACCCAATTTGAGATTTGATCGATCATTTACATTAATCCATTGCCAATGAACCAAACTATCTGCCTTCATTCATCTTTCAACATGGATGTCTCGGTTATCACGTTTTTCAACCGACACACATAACTCGGTCAAGCCGAATCAACAAATCACTTGAAACAAAATTTTTCATCGTATGCTACCATTGGGATTAAACGGTCTTGTACCAGGACTTCCACAGACATGTACTGCAATACTAGGAAAATACATAAAAATAGTGAAACCATATCCATGTTGGAATGTTTGTTTGTCATTTTTGAAACAAAATTTTTTTTTTTGATAAGATTCCATCTTTTTTTATCTCATATTTAATAAAAAATATAAATAATCGGGTATTATACATGATGACCTCTACCATCATTCATCTTCAGACAAAATTAATTTTAAAACCTAAATCATCAAGGTATATTCTATGATAACTAATTTTTATATATTTAGTGAACATTAAAATTTATTTATTTATTTATATTGTATGTCATATTATGTATCATATATTGTTTGTTTTATTAAGGACCTTCATACCACCTTTGTGTGAATAAAATATTATTGTACTTTTAATTTTTACTTGTGTTATTTTATTGTATTTTACATTTTCCTTTTAAAATATGCATAAAATATTATTGTAAATATTTTATTAAAAGTTTCGTATTTCAACATACTTATTGCTTTTTATATGAACTAAATCTTACTAAATTATTAGACTTTTTACTGTTTAAGATGTTGCAACTTTGAGATGTCTTAAGCACCTGATAAAATATTGGTTCAAAATATTATTGTAAATATGTTATTAAAATTTTATTTTTAAAAATATTCATTGCTTTTTATATAAATAAATCTGATTACACTTTTCTGTGTTTAACCTTCACCTGTTCTGCTTACGTGTTTAACCTTCACCTGTTCTGCTTACGTGTTTCAGTTTCACCTCCCACTCTCCTCAGCAGTTTTTCTCTCAAAGGAACCGCTGCTGCTCTCCTCTCTTCTATTTACGATGGTGTGCATAACTATTGCATGGAATTCTTTCCTCCTACTCTCAAGTAAAGGGGGAGCCCTGCCTACATAATTTTTGAGAGAGCAGAAGGTAAGTCCATTACGTTTTCACTTCTCATCTTCTGGCACAGTTGTTTTCCTTAACAACATCTTCAATTTATTTGATTTCTTTGACACAATTGTTGCATTTTAGTCAATTATCTCTTTCATTTCTACATTGCACCTCAACCGTTCGATGAAATGTTTATACTGATTTCCTTTCTGATTC
>JAANYP010004138.1:0-24843 GCA_020465985.1 Centrapalus pauciflorus
CCATGACTAACTCTAGGTCTTCCTTAGCCTCTTCTGTAGTGATTTGAAATGCACGAGCAGGTGCCCTTGGTGGCTGGTTCCTGCGGCTGATTGAACCACCACTTGATCCCCTAGAAGATCGTGTTGAAGATGGAGCAGCTGGAGTTTCCTTTTTTACAATTCCTACTACAATGCCTCCATTTCCCACACTTATGGCAGGCATCGGCTTTTCGTGGGCATTCATTTTGATAATGACCCAATTCTCCACAACAAAGTTGTGGGAAACGCTAGGAGGTTTCCCTTAAATATTAAAACCAAGTATGATGGGCTTACAAATTATACCCCTCAACTTCTAAATAAATTAAACAACTTACAAATGAAAGAAGATAAATTACATGGAAATAGTATTTCAACTAACTGTTACAAAATAGAATCCACAGGATTGAAATTTAATCTGTAACAATTTTTAATATATATTTGTATTGTTAAAATCTAATAAACTAAAAGGTAAAGATAGACATATTATTTTTTATAACAAATGTATATTAGAATGATGTTATTATTTACCGTGACCTATTAATTTTCTATATTCTTGTAACCTTTTATTATATTATAATTAATAATATATTAGAGTATTAGATTTTATTAGATTTGATTTGAATTTAGAATAGATATTATTAGATTTGGATAGATATAGTCTATATTTTATAATTAATCACTTAATTATATTTTATTTTATTTTTAAATAGAAAAATTCTATAATGCACGTGAGAACAATAAGGAAAAAAACGATATGGAAAAAGATAAAGTATGATAGAAAACAAACCAATAGAACCTGGCTTTGATACCAAATGATGTGATCTCACCTGATGAATATGAGACTGATCACGAGTTTCCCGATCGTTCTATTGGATGTTATTATGAGAAATGGATAAAACAGCGACCCGTTGCCTATAAACGAGGCAAGAACCTTGGTATAGATGGTGAAATCACGACCCATTGCCTATAAAGATTCAAGAACCTTGATATAAGAAAACGTCACAACCATCCCCACCAAGTTGATTAATAAGTTTTGAATGCCACAAGCTAGAACACTTGATAAGTTCTAAAAGTTCGTAAGGAACAAGAAGAGTTAAAAGCTCACAATATTACTCAAATGAATGATGATCACAAAAGAGAACTTCGGCCACTATTATAGATGAAAATATAAGGAAGATCAACCATCTCGATAATTAACAAAAGCTATCACGATAAGAGATCAAAAAAGCAAAACTAACTATCAAATGGGCCTTTCTTGACATTTCACCACATAAATCTTCTAGACCGTGTCTTGGTTAATTATATCTTACAAAACCCATGGTATCCTCCAAGTAAATGGTCATGACCTTCAAAATTCCTTAAAATGAAGAGAATACTTTCAAATTTCCTTGTAATTAATCTTGACAAGTGCATTGAACATGGACACTCTTTTGGGCATCTTCTTGGATGTGGTAGATGGTCCTTTATTGGGATTTAATATTCTTGAAAAGATAGGGAAAAGTCTTAGCATTCATTTGGCTTTTATTTGACTCAACTCGGGCTTGAAATGAGTGAGTCATGGACAAAACATGGGCTAAGTGTGGGGCTGGCCGAAATTCTTTATTCATGTGCTAGGTTTAACCACAACTTGGGCCATGAAAACATGGGCTAATTTTGGGCTTCAACTTGTAGAAAAATTAGGAAGATTGCTTGGTTATTTTGCGAAGACACAGGAGCATTATTCCGGCAAGATTTAATCAGTCCATCGGTAGCATCTTGGAACATCTTGGAATTAGACCTTGTGAGAGACTCGATCTTCCACATTAATGGATCTTCATCATCTTGACCATTGGATGGGTTCTCATCATTCTTGTTCCTTACGAACTTATAGAACTTATCACGTGTTCTAGCTTGTGGCGTTCGAAACTTATCAATAAACTAGGTTGATAAGAACCTGTCCAAGGACCGAGATGACGAAGATCTGTTAAGGTGGAAGATCGGACCTATCACAATATCAAAATCCAAGATGTTCCAGGATGCTCTCAATGGACTGATTAAATATTGTCGGAATCAAGCTCCCGTTTGTTCGCAAAACAACCAAGCACGCTTCCTAATGTTGATCCAAGTTGAAAACTAATTATAGTCCAAGCTTTGGAGCCCAAGTTCTCACTTTAATCCACAAAAGCCCAAAAATAAATAAAATTCGGCCAAGCCCACCCATGTGCATTGTTTTGGCCATAACTTCCTCATTTTAAGCCCAATTTGAGTGAAATAAAATCCCACTTCAACCTTAGCCTTTTTCCTATATTTTCAAGAATAAAAAAGGCCCAAAATATATCCTTAGCCAGGTCCATGAATCTGCCTAAAAATTGTGAGTTTTTAACTCTTATTGTTCCTTACGAACTTTTAGAACTTATCGAGTGTTTTAGCTTGTGGTGTTCGAAACTTATCAATCAACTTGGTGGGGTTGATTGTGGCGTTCTCTATACCCAAAGTTCTTGCCCCGTATATAGGCAACGAGTCGCGGTTCTACTTATATCAAGGTTCTTGTCTCGTTTATAGACAACGGGTCGCGGTCCTATCCAAGTTACTTGAAACAACCATTAGAACGATTGGGCAATCGTGATCTATCACACATTCATCGGGTGAGATCACATCATTGGTGGGGTTGGTTGTGGCGTTTTCTTATACCAAGGTTCTTGCCTCATTATAGGTAACGGGTCACAGTTTCACCATCTATACCAAGGTTCTTGCATCGTTTATAGGCAACAGGTCACAATTCTATCCATTTCTCATAATAACATCTAATAGAATGATCGGGCACCTCGTGATCGATCTCCTATTCATCGGGTGAGATCACATCATTTGGTATCAAAGCCACTTCTATTGGTTTGTATTCTATCATATTTTATTTACTTTCCGTGTCGTTTTTTTTTTTTTTTTTTTTTGTTTCTTCTTGTTCTTATCTTGGATTACAAGTAATTGTAGTGGATCTTGTCACAAGTTGACTTGATTACTATTATCAAGAAATAAAGAAGTTGGTATTTTGGATTCTTTATATTAATTCATGTAGTTTTGTTCCTCAATAAAATAGTGAAAAGAGTAGAAAAGTATAAAAAAACTATCAATGTGAAAAAAAAAAAGTAGAGATGAAAAAGTGAAAGAAAAAAATGGAGGAACGTTAATAATTTTGTTTAATATTATATTTCTTTTTCGGTTGGTTACCCTCACGTTTATATAAATTGTTTGGTATGTTTTGAATTCTTCAAGGCCACAATCCAAACTTGATTTTGCTTTCTTTTAGTTTGTGATTAGTAGACGAAGAAATGAAGAGAGACCCATCGATACTTGGGAAGAAATGAAGAGGGTCATGAGGCGACGTTTTGTACCAATTCTGAAGCAAGGAAGTAAGTCTGTTGACGATTACTTTAAAGAAATAGAGGTTGTTATGATCCGGGCGAATATTCAAGAGGATCGAGAAGCTACCATGGCGAGGTTCTTAAATGCTCTCAATTATGAAATTCGAGATCGTGTTGAGGTCCACCATTATGTTGAGATCGAGGACATGGTTCATATGGCAGTTAAGATTGAAAAGCAACTCAAGAGAGAGGGTGAGTCAAGAACGATTGCTTGGAAAACAAGTAGATCCAAAAGGCTGGAAAATTCAAACTATTCTAATCCCAAATCTGGAACAAAAAACCATTCAAAGGAGAAAACAAGTTCTGAAGTTCCTAAGACTCGTGATATAAAATGTATAAAGTGTCTTGGCAGGGGTCATATTGCAAGTCAATGTCCCAAACAAGCTTGAAATGGTGATTAAAGAAGATGGAGAAATCGATACAGATGCTTCTGAATCCTCACACGAAGACACAGATGGGGAAGAAGAGCTAGCAATTGAAGGAGAATTGTTGGTGGCAAGACGAGGCTTAGCACTCATTTTAAGGAAGACGATGATGCACAAAGGGAGAACATCTTTCACACCCGGTGCTATGTTCAAGGCAAGGTATGTTGATGAGAACCATCTAATGTTCAAGATGATGAAGATCCATTAAGGTGGAAGATTGGGCCTATCACAAGTCTAAATCCAAGATGTTCGAAGATGCTACCAATAGACTAATCAAATCTTGCCGGAATAATGCTCTCTTGTCTCCACAAAATAACCAAGCAAGCTCCTAATCTTGCTACAAGTTGAAACCTAAGATTAGCCAATGTTTTCAGGACCCAAGTTGTGGTTATTTATCCAAACATAGCCCATGAATAAAGAATTTCAGTCAGCTCTTAGCTCATGTTTTGTCCATAACTCACTCATTACAAGCCCGATTTTAGTCAAATAAAAGCCCAATGAAAGCTAAGCCTTTTCCCTATCTTTTCAAGAAGAATTAAGCCCAATAAAGGACTATTTGCCACGTCAAAAAATCTGCCCAAAAGAGTGTCCATGTTCAATGCACTTGTCAAGATTAATTATAAGGCAACTTGAAAGTCTTCTCTTCATTTCAAGGCATTTTGAAGGTCATGGCCATCTAGTTGGAGGATACTAAGGGTTTTGCAAGATACAATGAACCAAGACACATTCTAGAAGAATCAAGTGGTGAAATGTCAAGAAGACCCTTTTGATAAGTCGTTGTGCTTATTTAATCGCTTATCGTGATAGCTTTTGTTACTTATCTAGGTGGTTGGTTTTCCATATATATTCATCCATAAATAGTGGCCAAAGTTCTCATTTGTAATTGATGTGATCTCACCAGATGAACATGAGATTGATCACGAGTTGCCCGCTCGTTCTATTGGATGTAATTATGAGAAATGGAAAGGACCGCGACCCGTTGCCTATAACGAGGCAAGAACCTTGGTATAGATGGTGAAACCGCGACCCGTTGCCTATAATGAGGCAAGAACATTGGTATAAGAACACGCCACAACCAACCCCACCAAGTTGATTGATAAGTTTCGAACAGCACAAGTATAGAAACTTGATAAGTTCTAGAAGTTCATAATGAACTAAAGAGCTAAAAGCTCACAATTTCATTCAAGTCAAGCATCCTTACAAATGTTTCAATTGGCCTCTATTTATAGATAAAATATAAGGAAAACCACCCATCTAGATAAGTAACAAAAGCTATCACGCTAAGCTATCAAATAAGTAAAACTACTTATCAAAAGGGCCTTCTTGACATTTCACCACTTGAATCTTATAGAATATGTCTTGGTTCATTGTGTCTTGCAAAAACCCTTAGTATCCTCCAAGTAAATGGTCATGATCTTCAAAATGCCTTGAAATGAAGAGAACTTTCAATTTGCCTTGTACTTAATCTTGACAAGTGCATTGAACATGGACACTCTTTTGGGCAGATTTTTGGACGTGGCAAATAGTCTTCTATTGGGCTTTATTCTTCTTGAAAAGATAGGGAAAAGGCTTAGCTTTCATTGGGATTTTATTTGACTCAAATTGGGCTTGAAATGAGTGAGTTATGGACAAAACATGGGCTAATTGTTGGGTTGGCCGAATTTTATTAATTTATGGGCTTTTATAGATAAAAGCAACACAACTTGGCTACAAACACTAAAACCAATCTTGATCCACGATTTGGATTACAATAAGAAACTTGATTGATTATTTTGTGAAGCAACGTGAACATTATTTAGCAAAGCTTTACTTGAATCCACATCTTATTTGCCCATTGTTAGTATCATATCATTCTCCCCCTCTTGAGAGTGATTTGTCCTCAAATCGGCACGTGTATATTGCATAGAACTTTTGAAAATCAAAGAACACAAAAATTAATGAGGATCTTTCTCCACCTTTTTCCGCTTTCTTTTTTTTTTTTCATATTTTTTGTGTTTTCTTATCCTTCTTTTTTCAATAGACTTTTCTCTAATTTTTACTTTAAAGAAATTAAAAATAAGACGAGAAAGAACATAAGATAGAATTGATAAATAAAACAAACCAATAGAAGTGGCTCTGATATCAAATGATGTGATCTCACCAGATGAACATGAGATTGAGCATGAGTTGCTCGATCGTTCTATTGGATGTTATTATGAGAAATGGATAGGATCGTGACCCGTTGCCTATAAACGAGGCAAGAACGTTGGTATAGATGGTGAAACCGCGACAACCAACCGCACCAAGTTGATTGATAAGTTTTGAATGACACAAGTATAGAAACTTGATAAGTTCTAGAAGTTCATAATGAACTAAAGAGCTAAAAGCTCACAATTTCATTCAAGTCAAGCATCCTTACAAATGTTTACATTGGCCTCTATTTATAGATAAAAATATAACGAAAACCACCCATCTAGATAAGTAAAAAAGCTATCACGTTAAGCTATCAAAGAAGTAAAACTACTTATCAAAATGGCCTTCTTGACATTTCACCACTTGAATCTTCTAGAATATGTCTTGGTTCATTGTGTCTTGCAAAAACCCTTAGTATCCTCCAAATAAATGACCATGACCTTCAAAATGCCATGAAATGAAGAGAGGACTTTCAAATTGCCTTGTAATTGATCTTGACAATTGCATTGAACATGGACACTCTTTTGGGCAGCTTTTTGGACGTGGCAAATGGTCCTATATTGAGCTTTTTTTCTTCTTGGAAAGATAGGAAAAGTGCTTTGCTTTCATTGGGCTAGGTGTTGGGTTGGCCGAATTTTATTTATTTATGGGCTTTTATAGACAAAAGCAACACAACTTGGGCTATAACACTAAAACCAATCTTGATCCATGATTTGGATTAAAATAAGAAACTTGATTGATTATTTTGCGAAGCAACGTGAGCATTATTTTGAAAAGCTTTACAAGCCAAGTAAGAGGTTACGATTACACAAGAAGGTGTCGGGTAGTTGGTGATACCTGGTTGATCGGCAAGACTCATGGAAAAGGAGAGACAATAGAAGAGGAAAGCTTAATTATATTTCTTCAGAAAGTGGTGATCAGATTGATCTCCACACAAGATACATAAGATAACTTAGCTTACCCAACAAGGTACGATTACAAATGAAAGACTCAACACCCTTTTATAGACTAAGGAAGCTTATCCATAAGATTACATTGTATAAAGGAAATCTAAAACAACCAATCAAAACCATACAACTCAAAAGGATAAGATAAGATGGAATCTACCACGTAGGCAGACCGATTATTCATCTTTGTGACGTAATAGCTTACATCAATTCCACCGAGAATCCGGATGTGATGGATCATCTTCATATGGATCGTAGTGGGGTCCATCTGAATTATCTTCGTCTTGAAGATTCCATGGAGCGTAATGTACAGTGAAATTTAGCTCTCCATAGTGTGAATCTGAATCTGATCTTTGCTCATCATTTTTTTCTATCCAATTCTCAAATGCTTCAATCCATTTCGACGATACAGGATGATCTAAAGACAAACAGTTTCCTGCAACCATTATGTCCAGCAATATAGATCCTGGGCATACTCCGTTTATTTGCGCCATATATTCTATCATGAATATGTAAACATGGCTTTCGGTGTAGATAGGATTTATAACAAGACCGTCATGGATGACAGACAACCTTCGGTGAATGCGATACCATCGCTTGATCCTGATGTGCTGCTGTTGGTGATGAAAATTTAGCAGGTCTTTTGAAGACAATTGTAGCATATGTTCTCGAGCATTCAGACAGTAATTCTACCGACTATTCCGGTGTTTGAAACCATAGTAACATAGAGAATAAATGCTTTGCACTATCAGGATGATGTCCTTTCTGGCAGTGAAAGATGTAGGCCATCAGTTTGAGCATGTGAAAGGATATTCCTATGGCGTATGTTTCAAAGAGGTACCAAAAGAAACAAAGGCTTCTTTGGGTAGGCTGTATAGGTCATGGATGTAGAAAATATTAAGGAATGGGTAGTCTAGATGAAACATCAATCCTTTTATAACTGCTCCATTGTTTCTTAGTAAAACAGTTAGAAAGGTTTCGTAATTCAGAGTAGCCCTTTCCTTGAGTGTGAGCTCAGCAACGATCTCGGCAATCTGCTCTGGGAGATCAGATATTTGAAGATGATGTAGTTGTGCGTTGATGGTCGATGAAGCTTCTTCTTGTGGCATATCGCAGGGTTGTTCTTTTAGTTCCGCCATTGGCTGGATACTGAATACTGGTATGATACTTTGGGATATCTTTCCAATTTCGTTCAGTCCAGTGCTGTATTTATACTCCTTTGGGGGTCTGGATAGGAAGTCTGCAAGGAAGTTGTCTTTTCCTTTGATGTGCTTAGCAGTAAACTTCCACTGTGGAACCAATTAGACCACCTCAAAAGTTGTGCCTAAGGAAGCATCTTTCTTTTAAATTGGAGCATCTGAGGGAATGATGACATATCCATCTCTACTTGGAATTCGTGCCCAATCTAGTGAAACTAGAACTTTTCTATTCCTCTCTTGACAACAAGAATCTCTTTGAAGGTAGAGTGCTAATTCTTTTCAGAATCCTCGTGCCACTTTTGTAATCACACACTTCTTTGCCATTATCCTCATTGAGGACGATTAAGACAACTGCCCAATGTTTGTCACTTGCGTCTGTCTGAAGGATTCTCGTTTCTGACGAAGTGGGAATCCTCAGAGGGCTTGTCAGCTAGCTGCTTTATAGCCTTGACAGCTAGGGTCTGTTCCGAGGACTATTTAAGGGATTCTTTTTCAACATGGGGAATAAGTGTTTTGTATGATCAGATAATTTTGCTAAAAAAATCTGCCACGTAATTCACTAATCCAAGAAACTGTTGAATTTGTTTTTGGCTCGTTAGTGTGTCTGGGAACTTATGAAGCTCTTGTGAAACATGTGGCTGAGGTTGATATTTGCCATCTGATATTTTCATCCCAAGGAAATCAATGGTGGTGACACCAATTTCCATTTTCTTTTTTGATAGCATTATACCATACTTAATTACCAAAGCATGAAACTTTGATAGCAGGTCCACATGCGAGTCGTTGTCTTTGGAAAACAATAAAATATCATCAATATAAACAAGGACGTTAGATAGAATTGGCTCAAAAATCTTTACCATAGCTTTCTGAAAAGCGGACGGTGCATTTTTTATGCTAAATGACATCACTTTTCATTGGTAATGATGATCAGGAATACAGAAGGCCGTCATTGATATGTCTTCAGGACGAATACGTAACTACCATAATTCGGACTTAAGATCAAACTTAGACAGGACTTTAGCGTGTTTGCCAATGACTGAAACAACGCCTTCTTTTGCGGGAGAGGAAAGTTGTCATCTGCCAAAAAATGATTTAGAGGTTGATAGTTGATGACTAGTCTTAGCTTTCCTTTGACTTGTTCACTACGCTTGTTTACGTAAAATGCTTCACACGCCCATGGGGAGTTTGTGGGCTCAATAATTCTTAAGTCAACGAGTTGATTTTATTCTTCAATTGCAAGCTGATAATGGTCTGGATTCATAGCAGGGTGGCTTGCGTTTATGGGGTTAACATCCTCATTCTGTTTGAATTGTAAGGAAACAAAGAATGACTCGTTAAGCCATAATGGTGAGGAATGCTTTGTTAGGAATTCTGTACGTGTTGAAGCACATGAGGTTTGGACAATCTACGGCTTCAAGGATTTCAGAGTAGGAGTAACCATCATATGAAGTTTGAGAATTGTACACCATGGGTTCATGAAAATTTTGTAGTTTAATCCTTGAGGTGTCCATCTCAGATTTGGTAGCTTTGAAAGCATATTAAATCCGATGACCATATCCATGCCATGAGAGCTTGATCCTAGCAGCTTGTGTTTGATCACACATTTAAGGAAAGGACGGATGTAGGTCTTGTCAATCACAAACTTTTCTTCATTAGCAGCTAAGAATGTTTTCTCATGTGGTCTCCAATAACTCGCAGGTAAGATCTTTGGATCTAAAATGGAGACTGCTGAACCAGTGTGAAAGAGAGCTACAACTGTTATTGGCTTTGCGTATGCTGACGTCAGAAGATGAACCTTGGCAATGGGAACTGGTTGACTTTGTTGCAATGGCTAAACATGGGGTGCATGGCTTACCATAAAAAATTCTGCATCAGAATATCCTGAGGATTCTGAATCCGTAGCTGACTCTTCATCTGATGAACTATAGGAATAACGTAATGTACATAACATTTTATCGTTTGGTTCATCATTAAGAGAGTAGACTGACTCAATATCAGAAATGTCAACTGGCTCTATTTGTTGAGAGTCTGCAACAATGCCATTGATCTTCTTTTATCTGGACAATTTTTGGTGTAATGTCCCTTCTTGTTACATACGTAACATTTATCTGAATTTCTGCCTCGCTTGAACTTCCTTCTCAGAAACTTCCACTTCTTCTTTGGCCTGAAATTCTTCTTCCTGTGAAAGTCTAAAGATTTAAAAAACCTTTTGGAGTGTCATTTCTTCTTTGTGTGAGAACAATCACACGATGACTTGTCTTTGCACTTAATCTGCAGATGTTTGTCATCACATGCTTTTCCTAGTCTTCTTCCAGTTTTCTCAAACTCTACCAAGAATTTCTTCTGGTTGCAAAGTTTGGCTAGAGCATTGAGAATAAGCTGATACAACTCACCAAGAGAGGTTTGTGCGACTGTGGCGTTCGTTGATTCAAGAAATCTATATGTCTCATTTCCAAGGGATTCAGGGAATGAATTCAAGAATACGTGTTTGAGGTTGACATCATCGATTCCTTGAAGGCAATAGAATATTTCAGACATTCTATTGTAGTGTTTTTCAAGATCCTTTTTTAGGAAGGAAGAACACTTCATTTTGAGGAATTCTTCTCTTGCGTGTAAAAAATTCAACGTCTTTTCTACAGCGCTGACTGCATTCGTGACACCAACTGAATTTATGGTTGTCGGGTTTTTATCCTTCCAATCATGTTTTGTTCTTTGTTCTGGATGATCAAAAGAACTTAACCGTGGAAATTCAGCGTTGTATTGTTCTGCCTGTCTGGAAGATGAATGATCTGGCAAAACCATGACGCATCCATCTATCTGTGGAGGTGGGTAGACTTTCTCTTTTTTGTGGATGATGGACAAAGCCTTCTGGTAATATGGGGGGAGATTTGGTGGCGGAGGTTTTTTACATGGGTTGGTGGTGGTTGGAGGTTTGGTTGGTGAATATCCATAAATTACATGATAGTCATATTGACCTGATGGTTCTCCAAGTAATTCAACAGAAGGGTCTCCTTATTCGTATCTTTTCCTTAGTTTCCTTTGAGATGGTTTCTCTTTCTTAGGCATATCTTCATCCATGGAAACTCTGTAATGTTCTTCCAAGCAATCTTTACAGTTGCATACATCGTAGCATATGTGATCTGATGTAGGTAAGGCCGAAGAGACCATATTTACAGTAGGAAATATAGATGCTGTCTCTACTGCTTGTGCAGGTGAAAACTTGACTTCCACTTGTCCGTTTTCATGTCTGATTAAATCAGGAGCCATGATGGTTTGTACCGGTGCTTGATGAATATGTTCGTAATTTGTTATCCATTTTTCAAGTAAAAGTTTTACCAGTTCTTTTCTGGATAACTACCTCGGGACATAGGTACATGTTGGCGTCGCTTTTGAATCTATCTCAAGGAGTAAAGCATCTCCTGAGTTGTTTCTTCCTAGAACCATAATGTCTAGTGAGTGATTCTGTACCCTGTATGCCATTCGGTAGTGAAACGTTGCTTGAAACGTATTCACCTGTTGGGTGCCTCCGATCTGGATCTGAGCCATTAAGGCTGTGAGCAGTGAGGGGTCATTCAAAGGCATATTGAAATTTGGGTAGAAAGTGACAAAGATTTTGCCAGCGTTCAAGGTAGTTTGGATAGTACCAATACAAGCATGTTGGTACTCTACAAATCTTGTATCCACTTGTGACACCCTCTTGTTTTGATAGTATAATTGTAATCACCAGGATCAACAAACAACCCAATGAATATCATGATAATTGAAATTGTATACTTTAATCAGAATTAAGCAAATCCACACTAAAGCAATAGAATACATGTCTACAGTGATTAAGTCTAACTATTACAACATCATAATTGTTTTACAAGTCATAAATCCCAGCCCAAAGCTACAATATCTGTGTACCAATAGCTTCTAAGTCTCTGAGATATTGAATTGATATTTTTAAGTAGAAGGTCCAGCTACACTTTTGCCCTTGCCTGAAAACATTGTGAGTCAACTGTAAGCTAAAGCTTAGTGAGATAACAGATTATGCAAACAACAAATATTTCTTTACAAGCAATGCTTAACCATGGGCAGTGTAAGCCCCATGTATGTGAAATCAGGCAGTGTAAGCCTCAATGTATGTGTAAACCATGCAGTGCAAGCATGGGTTTGGCAGTTCAAATGCTGATCGGGGATGTGCCGAACCTGACGGGATAACGAGTGGGATGATCAGTCCCCGACAGTGGCCTGCTGTCAGCCCCAGTCCAGGTCGCATCAGATTGTGAAGTAATGATCATGCAGTGCAAGCATGATGTAAATAGATGCACTTTCAAATGAACGCTGGCTTACATGTGTGTTACATGTCAAGTACGAGTGTGCATCATAACAACAATTCATGTACGAGTGCCAAATGATGTATATGAACAATGTGAACATGCCATTGAATATATAAACATGAATGCAAAAACAATAAATGTTAGAATGACAATCTGTTACTCACCGTAATTGGTTTTTGTGTATCGTGTCTCTGAATCAATGTGTGTTTTGATAACACCACAATGATCTGTAATGTAAGTGTAATAGTGAATTTGTGTCAGTAATTGCTTAAAACTTGTATTCTGTTATTTAAATGAAATCTCAATTGAATTCGGACCACATCCGAATTCGGATGGTCCGAAATCCGGATGGCCCCTAGGTCCGAATAGGGGGTGGTCCGAAGTAGGTGATGGTCCGAATTAGGGCAAAATCCGAAAATAGGATGTTGATCGGAAATGGTATGGTCCGAAATCATCTATTGGACCGAATTGGGCAGGATCCGGATTAGGTCTGTAACATCCAATTTCCACTAACAGTACACGTCATAATATTTCATTTGATTAAGTAAATATTACTAATTGTTTGATACCACAGGTCCATCAGCATGAATACTTAATTACAACAATATTTTAAAATCAAATGGTGGTCTAACTAGCTTCTAAATCTTCAATCAGAGTGCGGAAGACTGGACAAGCTACCCGAGACCGCAACATCTTTTCAAAATAGGCATCATCAAATTCCATAAGTCTGCTATTCATCAAAATCCAGATTCACTTAGCCTGGGACGAACTACCTGCTATGGTCTTGCCTTTATCAGCTTTTCCTGAAAAAGAGTTGTCATGACAGAGTAAGCTAACATTGCTTACTGAGTTAACAGAGTTCCATTAGTTACCACACACACATAACATACTATCAGATCCTGTCGGCAATACGTCAGAGACGGCAAAAGGTTGGGAGACAACCCAGTCGGTATTCCCATGTGTAAGGCCGAAGCCCTACGGGAAGTGTATGGAAACAAGTCAAATAGGAAAGGAATCTGCAGAATTCCCTCCTGTGAATGGAGATCTCACATTCGGTCATGTCGGATAATGCAATATGCAGCGGCAAATATTTATACAGTCAAGTAAGCAATAAGCATGATACGTATTTACATAAAATGTAAAAGTGAACATGCAATCAAGGCAATTCAAGTGTCTAGCTTCAGTAATGTCAAAGTACGTTTCTATAATACAATATAGTACTAAAGAAACATGCAGCAACAATCAGAAGTTTCCACACAGTCAATACATTCACCAATAAGTATCGAAATATATGCAAGTAATTAATGAAATCTGTCACTCACAGTAGTCCTTAGTCAGATAGTGCTTAACGAATTAAGCTGTTCAGTTTACTCTGTCAAATCGGCGGGTTCCTGCATTTCAGTTTCAAGTCTGGCATTTCAGTTTCAAGTCTGTGACATAATCTATATAACCCTAGTTACATAATTAGGTTATTATCAATTCTGGCTGTCGAGTCTGAGGTAGTGTGGCTTTCTGTTCTTTGACTTTGTCTTTACAGACTTTGTAGACTTTAATGACGCTTTAGTTTTATTTTACAGATCAGATATAGCTGAAACTGTTCATTATATAACATTACATATACACATAAGCTTCCTGGTCATTCTATGACTTTACACTACTCAATTATTGTATTCTGTTGTTATTCATTGTATTTTGTGGCTTATGTATATGTTTATGATGTTGTTTAGTCTAGTTATGTCATGTATATTACACTTAAAAACACAATATACTCAAAGGTAAACCATCACAAGATTTTAAACTCAGAAAGTGTAATGAAAACCCATACACATGTGATGCTTGATTCTCTACTTAATGTGATACGAAACATCGACCCACAAGTTATATGTAACTTGGAACCTTCGTATAAGATAGAATAGGCATGAAAGCAGCCAATGATTGGATCTCCAACACGCCTAGAGCAAGTCCTTGACCGTTAGTTATAATAACTAAGAACCAAAGGAATAAGAGTACGCCACAAGAATGTGCTCACAACCTTGATAAGTTCTTGAACTATGAACTCTCCAACAAAGAACAAAGCTCGCAATGATGGGTAAAACTCAAATAGAAGATATATATTTCTCAAGTAAATGATTTGAAAAGTACATAGGAAGCCATCTATTTATAGGCTTGAAAAAACCAACTCAAAAGACACTTATTAAATTCAATGGATTAAAGAAGTGACTTTAATCCATGAATCTAGACATTTTATCATTATTTGGTAGATAATTCTAGAACTTTTAAGCTAAAAACGGATTAGGCATTTCCAGGCCTTTATTGGACACAAATAAACTTCCAATGGACTCCAAAATACATGCATTCTACCACTTGGGCTTAGTACTAGCCCATAGTATTAAAAAGACTCATACTACTTTTAGCCTTTTATAACTTCTATATTTCATCGCTTCGGATCCATAGCTTCAAGTCTTGTAACATTCATCATCACTTGCGGTTGAGCATCGTCTTTGCATTCAGTCACTCGGATATCAGCAACTAAGCTCATAAAAACTTCTTTGATCTTCTTGGCTTGCCTCTTGTCATTGGGTCTTTACTTTATTCCATGACATCTTTTGTAACACCCAAGTAACCACAAACAGTACACGTCATAAAGTTACAAGTTTGCATTGCATTAAGCAATAATTAAATATTACAAGTGCTTGATACCACAGGTCCAAATGCCTGATTCAAGTTAATTTACGATACTTTAAGTACAAAATATGTAAAGATAAAATGGTGGTCTATTCTAGCTGCTTGAATCTTCAATCAAAGTGCGTAAGATTGAACAAGCTACCCGAGACCGCAAATATCCTTGTCAAAAATAGGTATCAACAACTAGGTCCAAAAAGTCTGCTATCATCAAGGATCCAAGTTCACTTAGCCTGGGACGAACTACCTGCTTTGATTATGCCCTTATCAGCTTAGCCTGAAAGAAAGTTGTCATGACAGAGTAAGCTACCACTGCTTAGTGAGTTAACAGAGTTTTATTAGTTACCACACATATATAACATACTATCAGCTGTCGGCAAGGCAACACGTCAGAGACGACAAAAGATTGAGAGATCAACCCAATCTGTATTCCCATGTGTAAGGCCGAAGCCCTATGGAAAGTGTATGGAAACGGGGCAAATAGGAAAGGAATCTCCAGAATTCCCTCCTGTGAATGGAGATCTCGCATTCGGGCAGAGCAGTTAATGCAGTATGCAGATGCAAATGTACCAATAAACAAGTAAGCAACAAGCATGCTAAGCAATTACATAGAATGTTAAAGTGAGCATGCAGTTCAAGGCATATCAGTTGTCCAGTTTCAGCAATGTCAAAACGTAAGTTCCTAACATACAATAAAGAAATCAAGGAACATGCAGCAGTAGTTGTCCAGTTTCAGCAATGACTAACATACGTTCCTAACATACAATTAAGTAATCAAGGAACAAACATCATCAATTGTTCAGTTTCAACAATGACTAACATACGTTCCTAACATACAATTAACTAATCAAGGAACAAACAGCAGCAGTTGTTTCCATACAAGGCGATAACAATCACCAATAAGTATCGAAACATATGCAAGTAAGTAATGCAATCTGTCACTCACAGTGGTCCTGAGCAATACAATTAGTCAATATAGTGCTTAAACAAGTTAAGTTGTCCGTATTACTCTGTCAGACTGGTCAGTTCCTGCAGATCAGTTCCAATTCTAACATATCAATGTCAATTTCATACACATGATCTATATAATCCTAATTGTATTAATTAGATTAATTATTATGTTTTGTTGCCGAGTCTGTGGTAGTTCCTAATGTCCTAGAGTGATCCTATCCTTATCATCTATCTAATAAGTCCATAAGAACTTTTTTAGGTCAGTACCAAGGTATGACCTTGAACTCCTAGCAGATTCTTATGGTTTCCTAGGTTTTTACCTAGGTCTGGCCTTGTTTCAAGGCCAAACATAGGGCAAGCAAGACATAAACACATCACACATAGCAGAACAGGTCATAAGCTGGTCAAATAGGTCGTTTTAGGATACAAGTGTGTTGCCAAGTGATGGCCACCCGTTCCTAAGTGTTTGGCCTAGTTAGCCTAGTCACGGCCTCGATTCTAGGCCTTTACTAGGGCAATTAAGGCCATTTCAGATTCTAGCAAGGCATAGCAGGTCAAATACAGGTCAAAGGCACATTTTAGTCCCACAAGTCAGTAGCCAAAGTCTCAGGTCAAGTAGGTTAAGAATTTAGGGTTATGGCCTAAACCTTGGCCAATTACCTAGACTAAATAGGCAATTCTCGGACAACTCTTAACCAAGGCAGAATACTTAGGGACAACCAATGTCAAACATGGGTCATTTGGTGTCCTTAATGCACATGTCAAGTTCCAAGTCATAACAAGGTCGTTAAGTCATGGTCGTCCTATTATAGGCTAGTCAAGCCCATTTAAGGTCCGTTCAAGGTCATTTTCAGGTATAGCAAGGCCAGGCAGGTCATTTCAGTTTCTAAGGTTCGACAACAATAAAACAAGTGTTTTCCTGTTTTAAATTAAGTCCCAAAGTCAATGAATCAAGTGGTGCATGTTTAGGCCATTTTCAAGCATTAATCGGGCCAATTAGGCCCAATGAGGCCCAACAGTTGGAACAACGGGTCATTTACATATATTCAAGTTTATCAAGTCAAAATACATCAAATTCATGTATTGATCATTTGTAAGGTCCAATCATACCTAAGGAACTTATTCATGCCTCAGGAACTTATTCATGCCTCACGAACTTATTCATGCCTCACGAACTTATTTATGGCTCACGAACTTATCCTCACAAGTTCATGGATCACGAACTTATGAAGCCTCACGAACTTGTGATGCCTCACGAACTTATCAAGCCTCACGAACTTGTTCGTGATTCATGCCTCACGAACTTATACAGTCAAGTTTCTATTCCTTCTGTCCAAGTCTTTTTAAGGTTCAAAATCAAGTCCAATGGCATAACAAAACATGTACACAAGTCCCTTTAACCTATTCAAGCATTTACCAACATTTAAAGAGAAAAAAAATTAGTTTTAAAAGCCTTAGAAAGGCTGTCCAAAACCAGGAGTATTAAGGACCATTTCTGTAATAACGTTTTATTTATAAAATATAAATTATAGCAACAAACTTTGGATATTTAAGTAATTTTGCCTAATTATGTGAAATTGTGTGAAGTTATGGGAAATATGTGCCTTGTATGTAATTAATTAGGATAAGTTATAATTAATTAAGAAAAGTTGCTTAAATTAGATAAGATAATTTAAACAATTAAGATTAGCTAATTGAAAGATTAAAGACTTGAGAATAATAAAAATAGACTAAAAATAATTAAATTAGTCTAAAAAGACAAGTACTAGCAAAAAGAAATACCTCCTTGATATTTCTTGCATTTAAAATACAAAATAAGGACAAACAAGGGTAAATAAAACATTTCATCAAGGGTAAATCAGTCATTTACTAAATAAAGGCTGAATTTTGGATTTTATGAGGGGTAAATGCTGAAAATTCTTCATTCAACTCATTCTCCAAAATTAGATTTTTTGCAAGTGAGAGCATCTCTCTCTAAAACTCTCTCAAAATCCCAACTTCTCTCTAAGATTTCTCCTAATCTACATGGCCAAATCTTGAGTTCTTTATGTCATTGGAAAGCTCTTAAGGAGTACTAAAAGATTATGCATTTGCATGTTGAGTTTGGTTCGGATCTAAGGTAAGAACACCCGAAAAACTATTCGTTTTTTTTCAGAAATGAAGCGAAAATCAGAATTTTCAATTCTGACATGTTTGAGGCTGTTTTTGCATGAGTTTAGGACTCGATTTTGCTTGGATCATCTACAAATGTTCTAATACCTGAACCAAGGTTAGTTTGATGTTTTTCCTCTTCTTCTTCTTGGTTTAAAGCATAAAAAACACAGCTATTTCGCTGCTGTTGCTGTCGAATAGAAAACAGAAAAAAGGGGGCTGTTTTGGGTGTTTAAATGAGCTGAAAATGAATTAGATTTAGACCCGATCCCTTAAAGTTCTTGTGAGTTTTGACCCAGAAACGATGGCTTAAAGGCTGAAATATTGGACAAAAAGTCGAAGACAGCAGCAGCCCTCAGCTAAGCTGCTGTCCGGAATTTAAAAGAGTTAAAACTCGATTTCTTTTTGCTATGTGGCTTAGAATTGACCCAAATTTGCTTGGCTATGTATTGTGTGTGAAATGGATTTGTTTTGGGACCAAATTAATGCAATTATCAGTTTTAAAAGTTTAGAAATGGTCCTTAATACTCTCGGTTTTGGACAACCTTTTAAGGCTTTTAAATCTGAATTTTTGCACTTAATTGTCGTGAATCTGATTGATAAATGGTTGGATAGGTAAAAGGGACCTGTGGTATAAAACACTTGTAATATTTAATTATTACTTAATGCATTGCCAACTTGTAACTTAATGACGTGTACTGTCTGTGGTAACTTGGGTGTTACAATTTCTAAACTTTTAAAAACTGATAATTGCATTAATTTGGTCCCAAAATAAATCCATTTCACACACAAGACATAGCCAAGTAAATTTGGGTCAATTCTAAGCCACATAGCAACTAACAATCAGATTTTTAACCCATTAAATTCTCGGACAACAGCTTAGCCGAGGGCTGCTGCTGTCTTCGAGTTTTTGGTCCAAAAATTCAGCCTTTAAGCATCATTTCCAGGTCACAACTCACAAGAACATTAAGGGACATGTCTAAGATCGGATTAGGTCTATTTCTAAGGCCTTTTCAGTTCATTTAAACATGCAAACAACCCATTTTTTCTGTTTTTCGTTCGACAGCACAGTAGCAAAATGAGCTGCATTTTTGAGGTTTAATCCGAAGAAAAAAAGGATGAAAACATGAAACTAACCTTGTTCCAGGTATTTGAACACTTGGGTAGTTATTTTCAAATGATTTCCAAGCAAAATCGAGTCTTAAACCCGTGCAAAACAGCCTCAAACGAATTCAGAATTCGAATTTCCGATTTTAGCATAAAAATCGAAAATATGAAGAGTTTATGGGGTGTTCTTACCTCATATCCGAACTAAACTTAACATGCAATTGCAGAATCTTGAAGTACTCCTTAAGTGCTTTCCAATGAGATAAAGAACTCAAGATTTGGCCTAGTTGGTTGGGAGAAAACTTAGAGAGAAGTTTGGATTTGGAGAGGGTTTTTAGAGAGAGAAGCTCTCAATCCTTTGAATCTGGTTTTTGGGAGGGTGAAGAAAGAACATTTCAGCCCTCTACCCCTCATTGAATCTGAATTTTCAGCCACATTTAGCAAAAGACTAATTTACCCTTAATGAAATGCTATATTTACCCTTTTTTGTCCTTATTTTGCATTTTAAATGCAAGAAATGACAAGGAGGTATTTCTTTTTGCTAGTACTTGTCTTTTAAGACTAATTTAATTATTTTAGTCTATTTTTATTATTCTCAAGTCTTTAACTTTTCAATTAGCTAATTTTAATTCTTCAAATTTATCTTAGCTAATTTAAGCAAGTTCCTTCATTAATTATAACTTATTATAATTAATTACATACAAGGCACATATTTTGTTGGTACACCCTGTGTGACGATAGCAGTCTAAGTGATCCAACATTGTGGTATTAGCAAGTGTTTGATATATATGTTTATATATGTTTGATAATTATTATTGATTGTATGTTTGAACTTGATGTAACATATTACAAGAAGTTCAAACATAAAGTTCAAAGATAAATTCAAGCATAAGTTGAAAACATAAGTTTCAATATGTGAAAGAGTAAATTCGAATTCTCTAAGGATTGGCATTCGAATCTATGACAGATTCGAATGTGTTCCTAGGCAGATTCGAATGTACATCATAAGGTAGATTCGAGATTGGCCCATGGCAGACTCGAATGGTCATCTATAATTAGGGATAGACTCGAATTATTAAGGGACTTTTTGCAGAATTCGAGAGAGATTAAGCAAAAGGCGATTTCGAGTTTATCAGTGGTTTTAGTGTTGTTTTGGAGAGAATCAATTCGTAGGTGCGTCCGTCGTAGTTCGTACAGCTTATTGATAGTCTCCGTGTTCCTAGTGAGAATTGTTACCGTCAACCCGTTAACGAGGATTCCGCACTCGTTGACGGTCTTGTGTCTAGATAGATCCGTAGTGCGTAGACCTTACAAGTGGTAATAGAGCCTACGGGGTGTTCTTAGTGTTCTTCGTGTTCATAAAGATACATCCTATGTTTCTTGACGCTTTTGGACGGTAATTCTCTCAAGTTTGTATTTGTGTTTTTCGTGTTTCTCGTGCTTATCAAATTGGGATACGGGAAATACTTCGTGTTTTTCACGTTTTTGATCGAAATCAGTATTTTTCGTTGTAAAAATATTGATTTAATCTGCAAAACGTTAAGAAATCGAAGTATTAGCCGTTTTTCGAGTTTGCGGCGCTCGAATCTGTTCGGAGTAATTAGGGTTTTCTTAGTCTCGAGTTTAACCAAAATCCGCTCCTTTCGAGTTTGTTTGAGAGATAATTCGAGTTTATTTGATTCGAGTTTGCTTCGACTTTGGACTATAGTCGAACAGGGTGCTACGAATCTGCTGGGTATTCGAGTTTGTCTTGACCTTCGAGTTTGGAGACTTTTGAATCTGTCATCAAGTTCGAATTTAATTGAATTTCAAAACTTAATCGAATTTAATCCCAAATAGATTTAAACTTAATTATATTCGAATCTACCTAAAGTCGAAAGAATTAACTTAAATCAGTTTCGAATTAAATTTATTAAGTTACAATTCAATTACCTTTGAAACAATGTCAAATCTTCAAAAGTTTCTAGAAATGGATCATGAGGTCGGGAAGTCTAATACTCCGCCTAAGCTGATGAAACTTGAAGACTATTATTGGTGGAAAGATCGGTTTGCCGATTTTGTGCGTTTCAACGACATGCGAATGTGGGTATGTATTGACGAAGGATACATTCCACCTATTTCAGAAGTTGAAGGCCGTCAAAGAGTCTTATCATATCAAATGATGAAGGAGGATGATAAGAAACTATATGAAGCCGAGAACAGAGCTTTCTCGATTATTCGAATGGCTTTGCCTCAGGATATACTACACACATTCCGCACTCAAAAGACATCTAAGGAGCTTTGAGAGTCGCTAGAAAAGAGGTGTGAGGGTAATCCGAGGGTTCGAAGGAAGCGCATGGAGTTGTTGAAACAGCAGTTTGCTATTTTCAAGGCTTTGAAGGATGAACAGCTGGACGATACCATCACCCGCTTTTATCATCTGCTGACAGAGCTTGAGAGTCACGACATTGAGTATAATGACACAGAAAAGAACAATAAGCTTCTTGATGCCTTACCAGCCAAATGGGCGATGTATGTGGCCATGATTAAGCTTAATGAAGATAAGTACTATACTCAATCATTGGAGGATTGTCAGGATCTAAAACTAAATAACCAAGATTAACTGATTTGAAATTTATCAGAGTATAAATCAATAATCTTGCTTTGAATCAAAGTTTAATTAAGAAGTTTGCGGAATAACACTTAATTATTTTAACAAAAACTTTCAGAACCAATGAAGCATAAAACATGAGAAGTAATCAAGACTGTTTGTATTGCTGAATTCAATGATTACAATCACATCTAATCTGTTTGATTAGACGAAGAACACAGACTGTTCTTAGGGTTTTACAACCTTAGAGGCTTATGAAAACTTAAACAATAAAGCAATTACAGACTCAAAAATACGCAGAAAACTTCCTATATAATTGAAAACCTATTCTGTCTATTTATATTGCTTTTCGACTTGTTTCCTTGAAGGACTAGGACTTCTTTGATAGTAGATATGCTGAAATCTTCTTGTAGATATCTTCCCTGAAAATCAGCACTTTCTGTTTAAGAAACTGTTGAGCAGCTTGAGTAACTGTTGAGCAGCTTGAGTCATTGGACAGCTTGAACACAGCAGCTTGAGCAGATTTACTCTAGCAGCTTGAACTTTAACACTGGAAGCTCGAGTTTCTTTAACTAGCAGCATGAACTTTGTATTTACAGAAAAAATCTACTAACAGTTTGAGAAGTCTAACTAACAGCTTGAATGTACTTAAACTATTTCCCAACAATCTCCCCCTAACTTAAATTCTTTACAAGACTTTAAGTTCTATACAAAAATGGAAATAAGTAAGTAAACTGTTATTTACAAACCAAGGCTTTCAAAAACTCACAACTGTGTAAGTTTATGATCTATAGCCTTCAAAAATTCTTTCTTCAACTCATCTCTATCACAAGATATTCTAGCTGACTTAATTTGCAGTAGCATATCTTTTGAAAAATTATAAAACTCAAAATTGAAGAAGATACCAGTCCCATCTGTGAATTTGATTCTGAATGTCTTTGACTTGACAAACAGATCAATCTGCTTGATCTTTTTCCTTTTCTTTTCAGCATCTTCTATCTCTTGTCTTGCAAAATCAGGATCAACCACTGTACTTAGATCTTTAATGAGCTGCTTGACCTGTGGAAGAGCAGACCTTACTTGTTTAACTGACCCTATATGGTACATCTTTATTAATTCTTCTCTGGTCAGCTTCTGTACTATCTGCCAAAAAGTATCATACTCCTCTTCAGGTCCAGACTCTCTTCTGATCACAAGCTTTATTCTCAAGTCACGGTCATCCAGTGACTTAGCAAACCAGTAGTTGATTTGAGGTTTTGTAAAATCATGCTGATCAATCAGCTTCTCTATCTCCATAGCCTTTTGTAGTTGTTGCTCAAAGAGCACCCTTTTAACTGATGAAGGAATAGAGAGAGCAGCTTGATCAGTGGGAACAGGTGCACTGGCACCAGCTTCAGCTTGAACTGATTGGGTAGATGATTGGACTTCTTGGGATGGTTGAGCTTCTGGAGAGACTTTTGTTCTCTGTCTTTTGTCCATCTCCTTATCATGAATCTCCTGCAGCCTTTCAGTAGCCATGGACTGAGCCATTTTCTTCGGAATACCAGCTGCAAAGGCAAAATTGATAAGAAATCTTCTATGCTCAGCCTTGGAGTGCCATGTTGGCATCTTTCTCTTCCTAGCTCCTTGCTTAACCACAAACCCCTTTAAGTAATCACCTAAAGTTTCATCATCATCCATTGGGGTTTGGGCATGCTGCTCTAATTCTTTGTCTTGTTCTTCTGCTATTTTTCTTGCAACTTCAGCATCAAAGGCAATTTGGGCTTCTTTTGAAGAAAATTTATGCTTTGGAGACTCTATGAGAATGCCCTTGCCTTTGTCTTTTGTAGCAGATGTTGTAGCTTGGACTGTGCTTGTTGGAGCTTGAATTCCTTCTCTGATCACAACTCCAGTGACTTTTGAAGGAGCAGCTTGAGTTTCTAGGCTAACAGCTTGAGAAGCTGTTGGGACAGCTAGCCTAGAAGGTGGAGCTGTTGATGCTGCTTGGACTGTTGGTGTTGGAGCTGCTTGGACTGGTTCAGGAACTTCCTGATTCTCCCCCTTTTTGGAAGCATTGGTTTGGTCAGAAGGACCTACAACCTTTGCCACATGGGTTTGAATCAATTGCTCTAATTTTATGAGCTTACTCCCACAAAGAGTAAATCCTTTGTGTAGATAAGCCAGTTTCTGATTGTGAGCAGCTTCTGCCTGTTTGAGTGCATATATTTGTGCCCCCTGTGCAGCAATGATGGACATTTGGTATTCCAACATTGTTACAACAGGTTTCAGCTTTGGATCCGTTAAGAGCATCAATTGCAGGCTAGTCTCAAGATCAGAAAACACCAGGGGTGTTTGTGGTCTATCACTGACATTAACACCAGAAGTAGAAACCTCTGGGCCCCTCTTTTCTTGGTACTGGGGACTTCCAGCTCGTGTTTGCACACTTGCTGTTGCCATGGGCGTGGTCTTAGAGATGTTGGCCCTGTCCTGTGCCTCTTGTGCAGAGACATCAGTAGTGCCAGCCACAGAACCCATATGAACAGTCTCAGAAGAGATGTTCACCTCCTGAGTGAGGATGGGAGTGTCCTCAATTGGTTCCCTTTGGATATTCTGTGCAGAAGTATCCTCCTGCACAGGGATATATGGCTTTTGTCTAGGGGAGGAGGAGGAAGGAGCTCATGGTCCCCTTTTCCTTTTATATAAGTATTGTAGTGGGCGTTTGGGCTGTACAAAAGGATCAGAGGGAATATTTGTATCATGAGGAGTGGGTTGGGGTCCTGGGGTTGAAGCAGTAATGTTAGGCTGTGTCTGCTCAGGCCCCTCTCCTCTGTTTCTTGTGATGATGTTAATCATTGCAGAGGGCAATGGAGCATCTATACTGACAAAATTGGCACTTGGCTTT